>BPLR01012748.1:0-134188 GCA_021605095.1 Caerostris extrusa | reverse complement strand
GTTCATCTTAATATGTAATCGAATGGCTGATGATGAATATACGCAATTTCTTCATTCTGATGGATAATTGATTAAAATCACTTTCTGAAGCCGTCTTTCTTTTGCATATAAGACTTTCGACAATAATTATATTTTTAAAATTATTGGTTTAATATTCCAGTTCGTTGTCTCATGTAGCTCACTGGTTAGTGAGGTGCTGTGTGAGGCTCGATGGCCGCGTTCAAATCCCAGTACAGAGTTAAAGGACGCTCGATCAACAGATCAAATTAATATGAGGATAGGTGTCGGATGGGGAGACTCGGTAGGTTTGTAGTTCATCTTAATATGTAATCGAATGGCTGATGATGAAAGAATATACGCAATTTCTTCACTCTGATTGCAACTTGATTAAAATCACTTTCTGAAGCCGTCTTTCTTTTTGCATATAAGACTTTCGACAATATTTATATTTTTAAAATTATTGGTTTAATATTCCAGTTCGTTGTCTCATGTAGCTCACTGGTTAGTGAGGTGCAGTGGGAGGTTCGATGCCCGCGTTCAAATCCCAGTACAGAGTTAAAGGACGCTCGATTAACAGATCAAATTAATATGAGGATAGGTGTCGCATGGGGAGAATCGGTAGGTTTGTGGTTCATCTTAATATGTAATCGAATGGCTGATGATGAATATACGCAATTTCTTCATTCTGATGGATAATTGATTAAAATCACTTTCTGAAGCCGTCTTTCTTTTGCATATAAGACTTTCGACAATAATTATATTTTTAAAATTATTGGTTTAATATTCCAGTTCGTTGTCTCATGTAGCTCACTGGTTAGTGAGGTGCTGTGTGAGTTCGATGGCCGCGTTCAAATCGCAGTACAGAGTTAAAGGACGCTCGATCAACAGATCAAATTAATATGAGGATAGGTGTCGCATGGGGAGAATCGGTAGGTTTGTGGTTCATCTTAATATGTAATCGAATGGCTGATGATGAATATACGCAATTTCTTCATTCTGATGGATAATTGATTAAAATCACTTTCTGAAGCCGTCTTTCTTTTGCATATAAGACTTTCGACAATAATTATATTTTTAAAATTATTGGTTTAATATTCCAGTTCGTTGTCTCATGTAGCTCACTGGTTAGTGAGGTGCTGTGTGAGGTTCGATGCCCGCGTTCAAATCCAGTACAGAGTTAAAGGACGCTCGATCAACAGATCAAATTAATATGAGGATAGGTGTCGCATGGGGAGAATCGGTAGGTTTGTGGTTCATCTTAATATGTAATCGAATGGCTGATGATGAATATACGCAATTTCTTCATTCTGATGGATAATTGATTAAAATCACTTTCTGAAGCCGTCTTTCTTTTGCATATAAGACTTTCGACAATAATTATATTTTTAAAATTATTGGTTTAATATTCCAGTTCGTTGTCTCATGTAGCTCACTGGTTAGTGAGGTGCAGTGTGAGGTTCGATGGCCGCGTTCAAATCGCAGTACAGAGTTAAAGGACGCTCGATCAACAGATCAAATTAATATGAGGATAGGTGTCGCATGGGGAGAATCGGTAGGTTTGTGGTTCATCTTAATATGTAATCGAATGGCTGATGATGAATATACGCAATTTCTTCATTCTGATGGATAATTGATTAAAATCACTTTCTGAAGCCGTCTTTCTTTTGCATATAAGACTTTCGACAATAATTATATTTTTAAAATTATTGGTTTAATATTCCAGTTCGTTGTCTCATGTAGCTCACTGGTTAGTGAGGTGCTGTGTGAGGTTCGATGGCCGCGTTCAAATCGCAGTACAGAGTTAAAGGACGCTCGATCAACAGATCAAATTAATATGAGGATAGGTGTCGGATGGGGAGAATCGGTAGGTTTGTGGTTCATCTTAATATGTAATCGAATGGCTGATGATGAATATACGCAATTTCTTCATTCTGATGGATAATTGATTAAAATCACTTTCTGAAGCCGTCTTTCTTTTGCATATAAGACTTTCGACAATATTTATATTTTTAAAATTATTGGTTTAATATTCCAGTTCGTTGTCTCATGTAGCTCACTGGTTAGTGAGGTGCTGTGTGAGGTTCGATGGCCGCGTTCAAATCCAGTACAGAGTTAAAGGACGCTCGATCAACAGATCAAATTAATATGAGGATAGGTGTCGGATGGGGAGACTCGGTAGGTTTGTAGTTCATCTTAATATGTAATCGAATGGCTGATGATGAAAGAATATACGCAATTTCTTCATTCTGATTGCATACTTGATTAAAATCACTTTCTGAAGCCGTCTTTCTTTTGCATATAAGACTTTCGACAATAATTATATTTTTAAAATTATTGGTTTAATATTCCAGTTCGTTGTCTCATGTAGCTCACTGGTTAGTGAGGTGCTGTGTGAGAGTTCGATGGCCGCGTTCAAATCGCAGTACAGAGTTAAAGGACGCTCGATCAACAGATCAAATTAATATGAGGATAGGTGTCGCATGGGGAGAATCGGTAGGTTTGTGGTTCATCTTAATATGTAATCGAATGGCTGATGATGAATATACGCAATTTCTTCATTCTGATGGATAATTGATTAAAATCACTTTCTGAAGCCGTCTTTCTTTTGCATATAAGACTTTCGACAATATTTATATTTTTAAAATTATTGGTTTAATATTCCAGTTCGTTGTCTCATGTAGCTCACTGGTTAGTGAGGTGCAGTGTGAGGTTCGATGCCCGCGTTCAAATCCCAGTACAGAGTTAAAGGACGCTCGATCAACAGATCAAATTAATATGAGGATAGGTGTCGGATGGGGAGACTCGGTAGGTTTGTGGTTCATCTTAATATGTAATCGAATGGCTGATGATGAAAGAATATACGCAATTTCTTCATTCTGATGGCAACTTGATTAAAATCACTTTCTGAAGCCGTCTTTCTTTTGCATATAAGACTTTCGACAATATTTATATTTTTAAAATTATTGGTTTAATATTCCAGTTCGTTGTCTCATGTAGCTCACTGGTTAGTGAGGTGCTGTGTGAGGTTCGATGCCCGCGTTCAAATCCCAGTACAGAGTTAAAGGACGCTCGATCAACAGATCAAATTAATATGAGGATAGGTGTCGCATGGGGAGAATCGGTAGGTTTGTGGTTCATCTTAATATGTAATCGAATGGCTGATGATGAAAGAATATACGCAATTTCTTCATTCTGATGCAACTTGATTAAAATCACTTTCTGAAGCCGTCTTTCTTTTGCATATAAGACTTTCGACAATATTTATATTTTTAAAATTATTGGTTTAATATTCCAGTTCGTTGTCTCATGTAGCTCACTGGTTAGTGAGGTGCAGTGTGAGGTTCGATGCCCGCGTTCAAATCCCAGTACAGAGTTAAAGGACGCTCGATCAACAGATCAAATTAATATGAGGATAGGTGTCGGATGGGGAGAATCGGTAGGTTTGTGGTTCATCTTAATATGTAATCGAATGGCTGATGATGAATATACGCAATTTCTTCATTCTGATGGATAATTGATTAAAATCACTTTCTGAAGCCGTCTTTCTTTTGCATATAAGACTTTCGACAATATTTATATTTTTAAAATTATTGGTTTAATATTCCAGTTCGTTGTCTCATGTAGCTCACTGGTTAGTGAGGTGCTGTGTGAGGTTCGATGGCCGCGTTCAAATCGCAGTACAGAGTTAAAGGACGCTCGATCAACAGATCAAATTAATATGAGGATAGGTGTCGGATGGGGAGACTCGGTAGGTTTGTAGTTCATCTTAATATGTAATCGAATGGCTGATGATGAAAGAATATACGCAATTTCTTCACTCTGATTGCAACTTGATTAAAATCACTTTCTGAAGCCGTCTTTCTTTTGCATATAAGACTTTCGACAATATTTATATTTTTAAAATTATTGGTTTAATATTCCAGTTCGTTGTCTCATGTAGCTCACTGGTTAGTGAGGTGCTGTGTGAGGTTCGATGCCCGCGTTCAAATCCCATTACAGAGTTAAAGGACGCTCGATCAACAGATCAAATTAATATGAGGATAGGTGTCGCATGGGGAGAATCGGTAGGTTTGTGGTTCATCTTAATATGTAATCGAATGGCTGATGATGAATATATGCAATTTCTTCATTCTGATGGATAATTGATTAAAATCACTTTCTGAAGCCGTCTTTCTTTTGCATATAAGACTTTCGACAATATTATATTTTTAAAATTATTGGTTTAATATTCCAGTTCGTTGTCTCATGTAGCTCACTGGTTAGTGAGGTGCTGTGTGAGGTTCGATGGCCGCGTTCAAATCGCAGTACAGAGTTAAAGGACGCTCGATCAACAGATCAAATTAATATGAGGATAGGTGTCGGATGGGGAGAATCGGTAGGTTTGTGGTTCATCTTAATATGTAATCGAATGGCTGATGATGAAAGAATATACGCAATTTCTTCATTCTGATGGATACTTGATTGAAATCACTTTCTGAAGCCGTCTTTCTTTTGCATATAAGACTTTCGACAATATTTATATTTTTAAAATTATTGGTTTAATATTCCAGTTCGTTGTCTCATGTAGCTCACTGGTTAGTGAGGTGCTGTGTGAGGTTCGATGGCCGCGTTCAAATCCCAGTACAGAGTTAAAGGACGCTCGATCAACAGATCAAATTAATATGAGGATAGGTGTCGCATGGGGAGAATCGGTAGGTTTGTGGTTCATCTTAATATGTAATCGAATGGCTGATGATGAATATACGCAATTTCTTCATTCTGATGGATAATTGATTAAAATCACTTTCTGAAGCCGTCTTTCTTTTGCATATAAGACTTTCGACAATATTTATATTTTTAAAATTATTGGTTTAATATTCCAGTTCGTTGTCTCATGTAGCTCACTGGTTAGTGAGGTGCTGTGTGAGGTTCGATGGCCGCGTTCAAATCGCAGTACAGAGTTAAAGGACGCTCGATCAACAGATCAAATTAATATGAGGATAGGTGTCGGATGGGGAGACTCGGTAGGTTTGTAGTTCATCTTAATATGTAATCGAATGGCTGATGATGAAAGAATATACGCATTTTCTTCAATCTGATTGCAACTTGATTAAAATCACTTTCTGAAGACGTCTTTCTTTTGCATATAAGACTTTCGACAATATTTATATTTTTAAAATTATTGGTTTAATATTCCAGTTCGTTGTCTCATGTAGCTCACTGGTTAGTGAGGTGCTGTGTGAGGTTCGATGCCGGCGTTCAAATCCCAGTACAGAGTTAAAGGACGCTCGATCAACAGATCAAATTAATATGAGGATAGGTGTCGGATGGGGAGACTCGGTAGGTTTGTGGTTCATCTTAATATGTAATCGAATGGCTGATGATGAAAGAATATACGCAATTTCTTCATTCTGATGGATAATTGATTAAAATCACTTTCTGAAGCCGTCTTTCTTTTGCATATAAGACTTTCGACAATAATTATATTTTTAAAATTATTGGTTTAATATTCCATTTCGTTGTCTCATGTAGCTCACTGGTTAGTGAGGTGCTGTGTGAGTTCGATGGCCGCGTTCAAATCGCAGTACAGAGTTAAAGGACGCTCGATCAACAGATCAAATTAATATGAGGATAGGTGTCGGATGGGGAGACTCGGTAGGTTTGTAGTTCATCTTAATATGTAATCGAATGGCTGATGATGAAAGAATATACGCAATTTCTTCATTCTGATTGCAATTGATTAAAATCACTTTCTGAAGCCGTCTTTCTTTTGCATATAAGACTTTCGACAATATTTATATTTTTAAAATTATTGGTTTAATATTCCAGTTCGTTGTCTCATGTAGCTCACTGGTTAGTGAGGTGCTGTGTGAGGTTCGATGGCCGCGTTCAAATCGCAGTACAGAGTTAAAGGACGCTCGATCAACAGATCAAATTAATATGAGGATAGGTGTCGCATGGGGAGAATCGGTAGGTTTGTGGTTCATCTTAATATGTAATCGAATGGCTGATGATGAATATACGCAATTTCTTCATTCTGATGGATAATTGATTAAAATCACTTTCTGAAGCCGTCTTTCTTTTGCATATAAGACTTTCGACAATATTTATATTTTTAAAATTATTGGTTTAATATTCCAGTTCGTTGTCTCATGTAGCTCACTGGTTAGTGAGGTGCAGTGTGAGGTTCGATGCCCGCGTTCAAAAGCCAGTACAGAGTTAAAGGACGCTCGATCAACAGATCAAATTAATATGAGGATAGGTGTCGCATGGGGAGAATCGGTAGGTTTGTGGTTCATCTTAATATGTAATCGAATGGCTGATGATGAATATACGCAATTTCTTCATTCTGATGGATAATTGATTAAAATCACTTTCTGAAGCCGTCTTTCTTTTGCATATAAGACTTTCGACAATAATTATATTTTTAAAATTATTGGTTTAATATTCCAGTTCGTTGTCTCATGTAGCTCACTGGTTAGTGAGGTGCTGTGTGAGTTCGATGCCCGCGTTCAAATCCAGTACAGAGTTAAAGGACGCTCGATCAACAGATCAAATTAATATGAGGATAGGTGTCGGATGGGGAGACTCGGTAGGTTTGTAGTTCATCTTAATATGTAATCGAATGGCTGATGATGAAAGAATATACTCAAATTTCTTCAATCTGAATGCAACTTGATTAAAATCACTTTCTGAAGCCGTCTTTCTTTTGCATGTAAGACTTTCGACAATATTTATATTTTTAAAATTATTGGCTTAATATTCCAGTTCGTTGTCTCATGTAGCTCACTGGTTAGTGAGGTGCAGTGTGAGGTTCAAATCCCAGTACAGAGTTAAAGGACGCTCGATCAACAGATCAAATTAATATGAGGATAGGTGTCGGATGGGGAGACTCGGTAGGTTTGTGGTTCATCTTAATATGTAATCGAATGGCTGATGATGAATATACGCAATTTCTTCATTCTGATGGATAATTGATTAAAATCACTTTCTGAAGCCGTCTTTCTTTTGCATATAAGACTTTCGACAATATTTATATTTTTAAAATTATTGGTTTAATATTCCAGTTCGTTGTCTCATGTAGCTCACTGGTTAGTGAGGTGCAGTGTGAGGTTCGATGCCCGCGTTCAAATCCCAGTACAGAGTTAAAGGACGCTCGATCAACAGATCAAATTAATATGAGGATAGGTGTCGGATGGGGAGACTCGGTAGGTTTGTAGTTTATCTTAATATGTAATCGAATGGCTGATGATGAAAGAATATACGCAGTTTCTTCATTCTGATGGTTAATTGATTAAAATCACTTTCTGAAGCCGTCTTTATTTTGCATATAAGACTTTCGACAATATTTATATTTTTAAAATTATTGGTTTAATATTGCAGTTCGTTGTCTCATGTAGCTCACTGGTTAGTGAGGTGCAGTGTGGGGTTCGATGCCCGCGTTCAAATCTCAGTACCGAGTTAAAGGACGCTCGATCAACAGATCAAATTAATATGAGGATAGATGTCGGATGGGGAACATCGGTAGGGTTGTGGTTTATCTTAATATGTAATCGTATGGCTGATGATGAAAGAATATGCGCATTTTCTTCATTCTTATGGTTAATTGATTAAAATCATTTTCTGAAGCCGTATTTCTTTTGCATATTTCGACAATATTTATATTTTTAAAATTATTGGTTTAATGTTCCAGTTCGTTGTCTCATGTAGCTCACTGGTTAGTGAGGTGTAGTGTGAGTTCGATGCCTGCGTTCAAATCCCAGTATAGTTTTAGAGAATACTCGATTAACAGATGAAATTAATGTGAGAATATGTGTCGAATGGGGGACTCGGTAGGGTTGTTATTCATCTTAATATGTAAACGAATGGCTGATGATGAAATAATATAAACTATGTTTTCATACTGATTGATACTGGATTAAAAGCACTTTCTGAAGCCGTTTTTCTTTTACATATATGAATTTCGACAATATTTCTATTTTAAAAATTATTGGTTTATATATTCCAATTCGTTATCTTATGTAGCTCACTGGTTAGTGGTGCAACATTTTAAAAGACTTAATTTTATTTAAAATTTTAATTCAAATAAATTTTATTTGGTTAAAAATTTAAGTAAACGGAAGTAAATTAAATACGTAAGTTAATGCTTGACTTTAAAAAAGACGTACAGTGGCTAAACAAAACTGCTATACTTTTTTACCACAAGATGATGCAATATAATCCTTGATTAATATAATAATAATGATGCAAGATTTTAAATGACTTTATTATTAATAATGATGATGCAAGATTTTAAAAGACTTAATTATTAATAATAATGATGCAAGATTTTAAAAAAGACTTAATTTTATTAGATTTTAATATGTTAATTAAAATAAATTTCATTAGTTTAAATATTTAAGTAAATATACGTAAATTAAATAAAACGTAGGAAATGTTTCACTTTAGAAGACCTATAGTGGCTAAGCAAAACTACTATTCTTTTTACCACAATGTAATACATATACTCCTTGATTAATATAATAATAATTATGCAAGATTTTAAAAGACTTTAAGCTAATAGTATATAAAAGATTTTTTAAAAAAAAATTAATTATTCGTTAGTCTGCTGTATTAAAAACACATAAAAATATGAACTTTCAATTAGAATCAACTTTTCGACAAGTTGAGGTGCATTTCGAAATTGTAGGACATCAACTATTGTCGTATCTAAAAAATAAAAAATTGTTGAATGTAAAGAAACAGGCAAGGTTCCAAAAAACTTGCCCTGATTAACAGCAAAAATTGACCACACCATCTGCAATTGTTATTGTTTGAATTCGTAAGTAATTTTTTTTTTCTTCCCCTGCTTTTGTAAACCGTTGGTATATTTTATTATTCGTATGCGTGACGATTTTGTTATTTTAACTTTCCAACTAATGTGTTTATACGAAGGTCACTCGTATTAATTTTATATTCATTATTTCCATATAAAATTTGAATTTTAAAAATAAATTAAAAAATACATAAAAATCTAAGTGTTTCATATAAATTTAAAATGTCTTGTTTGACCTGTATTCACATCAGTTTTGGAACGTGGATTTATACAACCCAACTAATCGTAAACCCTCTCAAAAATTTCAGAGTGACCTTCGTATAACTATTAATCGTTACACGAAGGTCACTCTGAAATTTTTTGAGATACGGCTAAATGATACAAGTTTAACTTACCAAATTTTAAGAGTGTTCGAAGTAGTCCCCCTCCAACATCAATGCACTTTTTGCAGACGATTTTTCCAAAGATTAAATGCTTCACGCCATCCATTTCTTGGAATTGATGAAAAATATGCTTTTATAGCCTCATTAATCTCATCTTCGGAATAAAAACGGCGACTAAGTAAATTTTTCTTTAAATTAAAAAAGAGCCAAAAATTATACATAGCAAGACCAGGGGAACAGGGTGGATGTTCTATCGCTTTTATGTGTTTTTGTTTAAGAAATTCTACTGTTGATCTTGCCGTATGAGAAGATGCATTATCATGGTCAAGCATGAGTCCCCTTGCATTCACTTCTTGAAGAATTTCTGGAAGACACTTACTGGTGTACCAGTTAGCTGTGACTGTCTTCTGTCCCTCCAGCTTGATGGCTTTGACCAGTCCCGTACTTCTGAAGAAAACGGCATACATTACTTTTTCATTGCTCGCTGTCTTTTCACCATTGTTGGTTTGGGGTCATCTTCAAAGACCCATACTTTACTTTCTTGTCGTGTTGGAACGTCAAAAAACGGTATGTAAGTTTCATCACCAGTTATGATTTTAAAAATAAGACGGTTTCCACCATCGTTAAGTAATTTTAGGGTTTCTCTTCAGATTCTGACACGCTCCGTTTTTTGGTGTTCTGTTAAATTATGGGGGACCCAACGACAAACTAATTTTTTCATATGCAGTTCTTCGTGAATAATTCTATGTATAGCTGCGGATCCAATGTTAAGTTTCTTCTGTATCGTTTGGTAAGTGCAGCGATTATCATCGATTAACATTTTCGTATGGCCGACACATTTTCTGGAACTACAGCTGATGAAAGGTCTTCCTGTGTGTTCTTGATCCAGCAGAGAACTTAGGCCTCTACGAAATGCTGTCAACCATCTAAATACAGTAGCACGAGATGGAGCTTCGACTCCATATGCTAGTTGTAGACGTTGAAGGTATTCTTCTTGATTTAACCCCACTTTAAAATCATAGAAAATCATAGTGCGATAATGTTCTCGCGTCTATTCCATTTTCCTTTCTTCCAAAATCTATTCTACGACAGCTAAATTGCAATTGTTGCCACAAATTATAGTCTGCGGCCATAAAAGAGTTCAAATTTTCAAATTTAACGAATATTTCTTTTCCTGCGTTTGTCGTCTGCCACTGTCTCAAAAATTTCAGAGTTATCCTCGTGTAAATGATTTCAGAAAAGAACATGTATTTTATAGGATTTAGAATAAAATTGTTACTTTTGAAAGAAGGAATTATGGCTTTTGTGTGGATAATTTTTTTTAATGTAGAATTATTTATGATCAATGAGTTTTTTTTATCATGTTTCATTTATTTCTTATTATAAAAATTCAAGTATAAATTTAGCCAGTCGGATTGAAATCAAATTTGCATTAGAATCAGAACTTTAATCCTCTAATTCATCATCAGTACTTTAGACATCATCGCTGCTATTATCATTTAAAATGTCTTTATTTGCTATTATCAATTTAAATGTACCGATTTTGAAGAAAAGTAAATGCAAGTAGTAATAAGCGATAAATAACACGCAGCTACTAGCTCATCTTTTTGGAGTATTAAAAGAACATCAAATCAAATGCCATGTTTCATTTATTGTAAAACAAACACGAAAACACTAATAGAACGACAGTTGCCAAACTAACGGTAAGAGAAACTCTTCATTGTCTTATAGTAGTCTGTAACCGTGCTTCCTCCCCTACACACTGGCAATAGTGCCCCCTGTGGCGTTCAGGAGAAATGGTCAGTCGCCCTCGAGACTCTCACCGTAGAGGAAGTAGAGCACAATCTGAGTTTCCGCTGAGAAAGTTCAGTTTTTAGTCTTTCATCCAGAGAGGAAATATATTTAGTGCATCTAGGCGCATTAGTCAGCCTACAGACTCTCACCCGGACAAGAAGTATATTTCGAGTACTCTGTGCGTAGCCGAGTATCGGGTTTTCGACTTAGAAGTGAAGCCTTCCACAAATCTATCATTAAATGTATTAAATATTGTATATGTGTGGTGCTGTGCGTGTGTCAATAAAGCTGTGAGTTCTCCAACCTGCGCCTCCAGTATCTCAACCCAACCACACCCAGTTACAGTCTCGTTGCCCAACCTGCACACTACAAGCCTAAAATATTCATTTCAACCCAGAATTAAAAATTTATTTTCATACAAGTTTATTCCTGGTATGTCAAAAAGACGCAAATACGAGATGTATACATGATATCATTCAACAAAGAATTTTAAAAATGGCATATTGTGGCATTAATGGCATATGTCTTAATGGCATATTGTGGATCATCCATTCAATATTTTTAGACTTCGCTTGACAATTTTCATTTAATTAAATGCATCAGTGAATGATACTGTTACTCAAGATCCGATGAAGAAGAACTGTTATAAAAGAATATTCAGTCATAATACGGAACATCCTGTTAGCAAATTCAACAGAATTTTGATCCTTCCGCATATTGTGAGTTAATTTAAACTGTTGAAACGACACTCTTATGATGTGCGTCATAAATATGTCCCTTGTTCTTGAATGGCTTAATCAAATAAAAGTGATTGTTTTCGTTTCTTAAATTGTGTGGCGAACAACAAACACAACATAAGTGGAAAGAGCGAGATTGAAAAAGTCACGACAAAAAAAAGATCATCCCCTTCCCCTACCCCCAATACTTGAAATGGGAAATACTAGAGGCTTATGGTTCGTAATTTGGTCAATAAGTCTATTTTTACTTTTAGGGTAGATAAGATTATATTCCCCTCCTCCCCAAGAGAAAAAGAAGAGATATCTTTAAGACAAAAATAGGATTTCTCTAGACGAAGAGAAAAATTGCAACATGAATTATGCCCCCATTTGACTTTATTTTTAATAATGATAATGTTTACAAGAGAGTAACTTAAAGCAATTGAAAACGAAAAAAATTAAATACATATAAAATTATTCAATTCCTTCTATAAGCTCACACTATGTATGTCTTGATCAAATTTTCAATCGTTCATAAAATACTTTTTATTCATCCACTCAAGTTCAAATACATTTTTTTTTTCAACTTGTAGTGGATGACACTGGATGTTAATAAAGTTTTTTTCAAATATTAATTCATTAATTAAATTTAATGTTAATTGTAGTTTTTTTTTTAGATTTAAGTTGCATATATCTATCTATCAATAGATGGCGCCTGATAAACTTAAAAAAATGAATGAAAATTATTTATAAAGAACTTTCTGCAATAGAGTGAAAAACAGTAGGAATTGACTTAAAATTTATTTTTCATATTACTTGTTTTTATATATATATATTTTATATATATATATATATATATATATATATTAAAAACAAGTAATATGAAAAAGAAATTTTAAGTCAATATATATATAATTTATTTGGGGCCTGATGGCCGAATGGCTAGCGCTCTGGCCGTTCGGTACCACAGGTATCGGGTTCAAATCCCGGCTTTGCCCATGGGTGCTGTAGTGGCTCGGAATCCACTTTAAGCCGTAGGTCCCCGGTCCTAATAGGATCGTACCGCGTTGCGGCGCATTGTTACTCCGCTTCCGTGGCTTACCATCAAAGTTACACGCGCCCCCTGGGTAATGCAAAGTGAGTAACATCGGTGCAGCCCTTATAGGTATCCAAAGACGTCCATGTCCTGTTTGCCAGCTGCATTGGAAATATATATATATATAATTGTTTTCTTATTTAAAATAAACTTTTTTTAGCAATTTCGTTAAGTGTATTTCATTATAATTATTTTTTAAACTCTGTATTACAGTGTAATTTATTAAATATTTGTTATTTAGAAATGCAATTGTGTTATAGTTTTGCGAAGTTTAAAATTAATATTTATTTCAAAAAAATTATATTATGTTATTTTTAATAATTTTTCTTGAGTCAATTAAAATTTAAAAAAAAAAAAAAATTTTTAATTTAAAAAAAAAAAAAAATTATATTATGTTATTTTTAATAATTTTTCTTGAATCAATTGAAATTTGGGCATATTTATTTTTTTCCTTAAAAGTATTTGGTTTTGAAAAGCAAAGAAAAATTCTTTAATAAAACAAATATGTGCAAGTTTCTTTTATATGCCTTGTTAAATTAAATCAATTATAGGTGTAATTTTTATTTTAAAAATATACCGGTGATTCATTGTCAAGCTGTGAAAAGATAATGCAACAAATGCAGTTATCCTTTTAATTCTCTTAGGAATAATTGATTTTTTATTTTTAAAATGGAAACGAAAATAACTTCGTATAAATTTTTGTAAAGTAAAATAAATAAATAATTTTTTTTAAGCAAGAATAATACTTGATTATTTATTGATGATTCATATTATTCGAACGAGAAAGAAACAAACGATTTCACTAGAAATCCAATAAACGTTTTCAATATTTTTGGCAACAGTGTGTACCAAAAGTATTCTTCATCAAAAAATTAAATTCATCTTGGAATCATTAATCAAAACATGAATATTGCTAAATTATTTACATAAATTTTCTTATAGTTTAGAACAAACAAAACCAAACGATTTTAATAGAATTTAAATAAGTGTTCTTCAAAATTTTTTGTCAATCATGAATATCAAAGAACGGTTATGACTTTTGAAGAACGTAAAAAAATTGCCTCGTTCATTAAAAAATTTTCAATTTTTATACATGTGATTATATTGCTATATTTATGTTATTACACTTAAATATATATTTCCACATGAAAGAATAAAATAAAATATTTAAACAAGAAAGTGAATAATGTGTAAAATAACAAGAGAGAGAGAGAGAAAAAGAAAACCAATTTTCTGCAAGTGAAAACCAAATAAAGAAAGAGTATACCATGCGTGACCAATCTTATATTCAATTTCAGGTACGTCTGAAAGAAAAGCTAAATGGTAAAAACGTCGTTGACTTTTTAAAGAGAATAAAAAAATAAAAAAAAAATGCAGAACCCATTTTCTATTATGAAACCAAAACACAATTGTTCTTACTAATTTAATCTCTCCTTCCTGAACTTTTAGAACAGAAAGTTTTTCGAGCGGAAAATGTTTGTTTTACGGTTTCTTTGTGTAACTGTAAGTTGGAATGCATTAATTGGGAATATTAGAGGGTTAGTTTCCGCGTTTGACTCATTTACCATATCTAATCTTACGGAACTATTTTTTTTCTCAGTTAGCAAATGATAAGGCCAATTATTTTAAATTAAAGATAATATTTAACTTTTTAAAATAGTTAATGAGATTTAGAAGTTTATTAAAAAAATAAAATAAATTAATATAAAAATAAGTAAAGTTTAAATTAGCAATTAAAAGGAAACAAAATTACTTTTATTAATATAGATAACTATTTTAATTGATTTTAAATCAACATTTATTTTTAAATTCTCATTTTTTTTTAATTAAAAAATAGAATTATTTAAAATTATTAGAAAAATAAAATAAAATTCTTAACATAATAATTTTAAGAACTTTTGAATTTTTAACTTAATAAACTTATTTTTTTAATTTAATAATTTTTAATAATACTATTCTTCAACTCAAAGAATAATCGTTTTAAAATGTCGATTTTAAAAAGAATCGTTTTTTAATATTGATTTTAAAAAATCGTTTTAAAATATTGATTTAAAAAAATAGTTTTATAATGTTGATTTTAAAAAAATCGTTTTAAAATGTTGATTTTAAAAAATCGTTTTAAAATGTTGATTTTATAAAATAATTATTAAAATTTTGTAGAATAGCATAAAACTAATTTAATTTTTATTACTCCTTTCGTTAAAGTTATTTTTAATATAAAAAAAAAAATATATGATTACTTTTAAAAAATTGTATTTTTCGATACTTATCAAACTTCCAATAGTCCTTCATGTTATAAATCTCAAATTTAATTTTATTTTATTTTATAGATTTATATTTAATTCCTACAATAATTGTATACCAATACAAAATAATTTTATTGAAAAAATAAAAAATGGCTCGAAAACTCATTAAAAAAATTTACACAACATATTAAAAAAATTAATAATCCAAAATCTATCCAATAAATAAATATAAATCCAGTATTGTACAAATAATTAAAAAATAAAATTGTCCGCATTACCTAGATACACCAATAGTCAGAATCCGATTTTTTTTTATAGAAATAATACAAAACAGACCTGCTTTCTGTTTACACTATGATGAATAAGAATAGGCGTTTCCCAAAAAAGAAATTAAATAAAATAAAATAAAAAAATCTGCAACATTTAATTGACGTTATTCCAACTTGCGGTCACAAAAGAAAACTCCTATAACAAAAGAATTGGAACTCCCACTGTAAGATCTACCCCCGCCTTCCTCTACAATTTCTCAAGGAAACTCTACCTAAGGTAAAAAATCACAGGAAATGACGAAAGTTTAATTGCGGCATGAGGCTAACTCGAAGAACCCTTGAGTTTTCCATTTAAAGAATATAAGATTGGTATTCTTTTTTTAAAGTGTTCTTTGAGAACTCACGAACGTATGGATCAAAAGAAAGTATCCTTCACAACATCGAACAATAAGCTTTTTGAGAAAGTGAAAATGCACAAGGATTTTTTTGTACTGAAAAGGAGAATTGAGTTCTATTTTAAGAAAAACAGCAGTGTTTTTCAGCTCTTATTTTTATCTAATACTCATTTAAAGAACAGTTTGCGGAAGCTAAAAACTATGAGTTGCTAAATAGGGATCATAATTTAGGTTAGGATACCATTAATTTTAAAATACCTAAATCAGTAATTTTTTTAAAAAAATAGCATTAATGCATGTTTCTTTATGCTTTTTGTTTCTTTCCCCACTTGGTAGACAGCAACATCTAGACTAAGTCCATGAACCCATATCATGGAAGGAGAGAGGGGGGCAGCTTTGGTTGTGATAGAGCACCCGTAGGTAGAAGTCTGACTTGTCTCCGTGACGCTGACTTTTTATGGGGTAGGGTTATCAGCCCTATGCCCAACGCTCTACAGTCATATTAGACCGGGACCTACAACTTAAAGTGGATTCCGAACTACAACAAACATCCATGGCACCTTCGAGGCTCGGACCTGAAACCTGTGAGACCAAACGCCAGAGAGCTAGTCACTCGGCCATCAGTCCCCATCTTTATCCATGAATAATATAATCAATGTCCATATAATTTAAAATTTTTTATTAATGCTTTTATATTTGAGAATATTAAATATTGCAAAGACTGTGTAATATCATAGCTTTTTGTTGTTGTTGTTTATCTTTTAAATAATTTTAATGTGTACATAAAAATTTTATAGGGACTTTTATTACTTAGTTTTTTGAGACCTAAATATT
This sequence comes from Caerostris extrusa, assembly GCA_021605095.1. Classification (NCBI taxonomy): domain Eukaryota; kingdom Metazoa; phylum Arthropoda; class Arachnida; order Araneae; family Araneidae; genus Caerostris; species Caerostris extrusa. Next base: position 117,661 of record BPLR01012748.1, on the reverse strand, counting down.
TGAATAAGTTTGTTCTGCAACAAAAATATGCCATAATAATTATAGAATTGATTCGAATTTATATTATTCTGTTTATTTATTTATACGCCATTCCTACTTCCCTTGCATATGTAAATGCGTTGGCAAAATCAAAACTTATAAATAACTAAGCTAATTACCAAAACTAACTGGTTAAAATTAAAATTTAAATACCAAATTATAGAACTACATGCCGACAGAAAAATGGTTACTACTCACAACATTAAAGATAAAAAAGCCACACAAAAAATATGAAAATTTCTGCTGGTGGCGTTAAAAAATACCAAAAATGTAGCAGCTGCCCTGATGTCGAGCTTACTCCTCGTCATGTCTTTGATTGCCCAGCTGTTGCAGCTGTTAAAAAAAATTGCTTCAAATAAAGAAAATTACAGAAAAAGAACAAAAAAATGAAAAATAATAAAAAAAAAAAAAAAAAAAAAAAAAAAAAAAAATTTTGACATTTAGAATTTTAAATTTAAAAACTTCACCGTTGTCAGAAGTGGGGTTCGAACCCACGCTCTCTTTCGAGAACCAGAGCTTAAATCTGGCGCCTTAGACCGCTCGGCCATTCTGACTACGTTTTTCAGCAGAATTAGCAACACTTGTTGCGCACGCGTACCAGACTGAATAGTTTTTCGCAAATGGAATGGTATATGAATATGAAATGATTTTTTTTTAATAATAAAAATAAATAACTAATTTTCAAACGATATATTAATTGCTGTTGATCTTGAAATGCCAGACTTTTTTTAGTTATATGGACATTTGCATTTTTCTGCGACATTTTTCGATGAAACAAAGAAATATTCATTATTGTTATTTTTCAATTAAAAAACTGCCATAAAAATTATAAATGAAAAATTAGTCATGATGAACCATACATGACTTAAAATAACATTTGTTCTTCATGAGAAGGGTTGCCCTTGACTCAAGAGATTGGACATCTGGAATTTAATGAAATTGCGGGATTCTTTGGCGAAGTATGCCAGAAGTCTACCATTCCTACTTCCCTTGAAGATGCAAATACCTTGGCAAAATCTAAACTTATAATTAAAACTAAATACTGAAACTGGTTAATTAACTGATTAACATTAAAAAATTAATATCAAATTGCAGAACTAAATGTCAGCAGAAACAGCTACTACTTTGTAAGACCACAAAAATATGAAAACATCTGCTGATGGCATTAAAAATACCAGAAATGGGGCAACTGCCCTGATGTTCGAGCTGACTCCTCATCATGTCTTTGATGGCCCAGCTGTTGCAACTACCATGCATTGTCTGGACCCTCTCTCGGAAGAGGATTTATATTCCGATCTCGCAATCAACATAGCCAATAGTATTCGGGTTTGGGCTGTCACTCTACTGTCAATTTGTGCACACGTCGGGCTAGTTAGACAAGGACCTACAGTTTAACGTGAACTCGAACCACTCACAAACATCCATGCCACCGCCAGGATTCAAACCAAGAGCCTGTGATACCAAAGGCCAGGGAGCTAGCAAATTAGCTATCAAGCCGCAATATTATTCGGGAGCACCACGATGTTTAATTTCCTTGTACTCTTCAGAGACAACGGCAACAGCATTTATTTATACTTGAAAATCGATTTTGTTATAGAAAATTTATTGAAAGACAGTATAACTAGAATAGGACCAATTAAGAACAATGCACAACAGAAGAATGTCTTTTTTTATCTCTCTCTCTCTCAAATGCATCTGACCGAAGAACACATATCACTTCTGGTTTGTCACAGAGGTTAACGGTATAAAAACACTTGCGATAAAGATTTCCCTTTCTTTCGCTTCTCAATTACGAATTTGCTAAAGCAAAACAATCTCCAGGAATTGCACCCTATGTATTAGGAAATAAAAAAAAATAAATAAATAAAAGACGGTACCCATTACCGGGTCTCAAATGAACTCCGTTGTTTCGAAACCTTCCGACAACAAATACCCAATACCGAAAACACTCGTTCAGAATTCTAAAAGAACTCGTTTGTGCGTGACGGATCTGTGTTCAAGATAAAAATGTCTTCCACCTAGACATTTCGGCACGGTTCATCGTCCTTTATGTTTCTCGTATTACATTTCAGTCAGTCAGTGAGTGAGACTGTAAATAGCAAGACAAATTTGTGGGCGATCTTATTCTAAAAATAAAATGAAACCATCCTCCCAGAACATCACACCAACAATAACATGGCGGCTGGAATTGTTTCCCGCTCAAAGATCTGGTTTTCAGAACGTGGGCATTTTTTTTTTTTTTCAGAAAGTATTCGTATCAGATTTAAATTCGCATATATCTAGCCATCGTTGACCATTTGCATAACATACATAACAGTAATTTTTATCAGATATTCTTTTGTATGGCCGGAAATGTGTGAGCGTTGATTTATAATATTTATTGTCATACAATAGAAAGTTTAATAAATAATAGAAAGTTTTTGCATAGCGTTTTTATCGTCCGATATTTTTTCCTCCTAGCGCGCATGCTCATAGGAATAGCTCAGTAGTGCGCAATATGTACAATGTTTCCTATGACCATGCGCGCTAGGAAAAATATCGGACGATAAAAAACGTTACAAAAACTTTTTCTATATTCAAATCTTCCTTGATATGCCAGTAAAATTGAAATAATAAAAAAAAAGTTAACTTTTATAAGAAAAAAAAAAATTCTCAACGCTATTCATTTCGAACCTTTACAAAAAAAAGTGGAGGAAAAAAGGTTCGAAACGAATAACTTTGAGAAATTTTTTTTTCTTATAAAAGTTAGCTTTTTTAAAAATTCTAATTTTACAGACACATTGAGAAAGATTTGAATATTATTTATTACAACTTATATCTACTTTACGATATAAATACAAATTATATTTAGAATGTTAAAATAATACTTTAAAGTTTATTTGTTTACTAGGTGCCTGATGGCCTGACGGATGATTTTTTATTATATTTAGAAAGTTATTTTTTTAAATAATGTTCTAAGGGCCTGATGGTCAAGTAACTGACCCTCGGAGCCACAGGTTTCGGGTTCGAGTCCCAGTGGTGCCATGGATGTTTATAGAGTTTTGGAATCCTCTTTATACTATAGGTCTCAGTCTAATATGACTGTAGAGCGTTGAGCGTAGGACTGATAATCCTACTCTATAAAAAGAAAACATCTGCTGTCTCGAAATCTGCCAGTAGGTAGACTGCTTAGGTCCACCATGGGGCTGTTACGCCACTGTTGATGATGAATTTGTTTATTAGTTATTAATACAATTTCAAAGAAATGTTGACTTTAGTAAATAGTATCAGTTGCATTTTTATTGCGCATGGCCGACCAGTCGGCTTACAATTACTTATAGCGTATAGCATGTTTTTTGGCAAAAAGGAATTGTTTTGTAAGAATTTCAAATCAAGAATTCTGTTTATAAGAATATCACCTGTTTTGTCCATCTAATTGTACATAATTATGTATTTTATAAGGAATGAAATATGGTGACGTTTCAATAAATCTAGTGGAATTATTTGAAAGCATACCAAAGGAAAAACTATATATAAATTTGCTTATTGTGCAAATTATTTTTCATGGTACTTTGAGTTCGAATATTTCAACTCACTCGATAACTCATGAACTTGCTTTGCATCAAAACATCACGAAATAATTTTCCAAAAAAAAAAAAATGTCTTCCTGAACTTGCTTCATTACGAGCCTTATTCTTGAAACATGATTTACAGTGCAAGGTCTGCAACAAACGACCTTAGAAGCATTTTTTTTTTAAAAGTTTTTATTTATTTTGTCTAGCGAGACTTTCGCTTTGGTAAAAAATAAAAAAATATTCATGACACGTTAGCTATAACCTGTTGATCCTGATTTACTCTTTATTTTTTTTTTTTTTTTCCTAAGGATCGATGTCTTTGAAATTATGCAGGAAGGTTAAAAGGTCTGAGTTTTAACAGAACACTCCTTCCTGAAAAAAAAAAAAAAAAAAAAAATGCGTTTGCCTCTCACTTCTTCCGCATTAAAATTACATTTAAATTAAGGGCTCAGGTCATTCTTTAAATGCACTTTCTATCATTTTAGTTGAAGTACATATCTAATGATTCTTTGTTTTTATTCTTTTTTATTCCTTTTAGTTTTGAATTCACTTTTACAAAACTACAAACTTATTTTATTTAATTTTGTAACTTGCAATTTCACAAAAGAATATTTAAATGTTTTTATTTAAAATCAGATTATAGCTGAAGTGAATTTTAAATACTTAGATTAACATTGGGAAATCTTAGAAACAATTTGGAAAATTTACTTCGAACAGTTTTTTTTTTTTTATCCTTTTGGTAGAGAAGCAACATCTAGACCAAGTCTAGTAAAAATCTTTGTGGTCTCACTAGAAGGAAGAAAGGGGGAGGGCAGCTTCTGTTGTGATGCCAGCCGTAGGTATGAGTATGACTTGACTCCGTGACGCTGAAGAAGGAGAGCAGTGCCTTCCGGAAGGTCTTTTAGTGGGAACTTACCTCATTTGCGTATCGTATGGGAGAAAAAGCCGGAAAAAATCCCACCAGGGTAAGTCCAAGGCTAGATGCTGAACATCCCGCACTCCATCGTACCTCCTCGCTTTTTAAAACAGTGTTTACAAATAAAACCGCCAGATGATTGGACCTCAGTTCTAAGGCTCACCAGCGGTGCACTTTGCCACTGAGCTGTGAGTCAGGCACTTAAATAAAAATAATAATAATTCAATAAAAATAAATAAAAATAATATTCCCGGGCGAGGAATAGTTAAAATGTGAATTCGAATATTTAAATATTTACCTGAATAGTTAAAATGTGAATTCGATTAGTTAAATTTTTACCTGAATAAAATGTGAATTCGAATAGAATAATTACCCGAATAGTTAAAATGTGAATTCGAATAGTTAAAATATTTACCTGAATAGTTAAAAATGTATATTTTGAGGGGAAAAAATATTGACAATAAAAGACAGTGGCAGACGCGTAATTCAGTAGTGATACGCCGGAGCTGGCATGTATTTCTAATTAGCTATAGGTGTCGGATGCTTCAGGTGGAGTTAATTCGTGACTAGCGCCTTCAATTTTCGAACAAGGCGCATGGTTCGAAACATGAAAAACTATATTAATTGAAACCATTTATGGGCTTGCCGAGGGTGGACACGATAAATCTATAGACTAGAATGTCCTTCCTTTGGGCTCATTGAGTTGAGGAAGGTGAGAAACCCGCAGATGCCACCTTTGGGGTTTTCGTTCAAAATTGAGATTGGGTACAACAGATGGTATGGTATCATTCATATAAAGGGGTTTTTATGCTCAAAATGCCGTGGTGTGGTGGTGTAGTAATAATAATAGTCACTGATTTCAGAGGGACCTGATGGCAGAATGATTAGCACTCTGGCTCTCAGTGCAACAAGTCCCGGCACTACTATGGGTGTTTGTAGTGATTTGGAATCTACTTAAATACTTTTGGTACCACAAAAAATGTAGGTGCCTGTCTAATATAATTGTACCGCGTTGGCATAGGGCTGACAATCCTGCCCCATAAAAGGAAATATCTCATGTTTCAGAATCTGCCAGTAGGTAGACATGGTTAAACATGGAATAAAATGCCAGGGAGTTAGCTATTGCTTTCACAAACGAAACACTCGACGGCGATTCTGACACCATGTATAAGGTAGCATCGACAGTTGGTTTGTCTGAATGGGTATTTTATCCAATAACACATACAAATACTGGGTAAAAAGTTATCTCAGAATTCAATGCTTATCACTCGTTGATGAACTAGTAGAAGCATACCATGTGGGACACGAAATGTAAAAATAAATAACGTAAAAACATTCAACAGCAACAAAAAAAAAAGGGAAAATTAACTATAATTTCATTAAAAAATAAAAAATTTAAAAATCATCTATCCGAGGAATAAATACATCCATAGTTAAAAATCTTTTTTCATTTTTTATTTTTTTAAATAACACGATAACTGCAAAAAAAGATTCAATTTCTAGCATATGGCGTGTGACATGTAACCAATTGCACGACCAAACACTCCTGGTTTTATATTTCCAGACGGATGTAGTTACATTCTACACCAGGGATGCACAAACCGCTACCCGCACGTGTGTTGCTGACGGTCCGCTTTGTCATATGTAGTTTTATATTTCAAAAAGTTATACGGGAGGTAATTTAAAAAAAAATAACAATTTTGATGAATCTTATTTTTAAACAAAAAGGAAACACTTAAAGATTTTCTTTAAAATTTTTGTATTGATTATTGATTATTTATATTTTTATTTTATATATATATATATACATGCATATATATAGATATATATGCACATAAATAATATACGTACAAATACATACAATATCGGATAAATTTGTGGTTTTGCCTGGGTACATGGCTCATTGTCAAAAGACGTATATACAGCTTTTGGTCTTCCCAATTCCATGCATTCTATCCTAAAGCGACCACTTCATTTCAAAACTATTTGGCCACAATCTCACAATTTAACATTGTTATTATACAAAAATGTCTTAAATGCATAAAGGACCGAAATAAATCGTAAAAACCGCGTTAAAAAAAAAAAAAAAGAAAAAAAGAAAGAGATTGTGACAAAATGTCTGTCATAGGTTAAGAGTTTCTTAAATGGTTAAACATATTTAAAAAAAAGGGAAAAAAAGAGTAATTAAAGAAAATAAATCCCATAAAGGGAAAAAAAGAGTAATTATCCCTAAAAATGCTGCCGAAAAGCATTTCTTCCCTCATCGCCATTCTACAACACAATTTTGATTCTCCAAGATAGCGTTATGCATTTTAAAGGTTTCTTTTTAATTTTTTTAAAAAAAAAAGGTTGAAAATTTTTTTCATTCCAGTTTAGTAGGTTCGTAGAACAAAAAGTAAATTGAAATAATAAAAATTCTACGAATCATATCATTTGCTACAGTCATTTTTTTCTTTTTTGTCACTTTTGATTTTAAAAAAATCACATGATTGGCAAGCAGACAACCGTTCTTTAATATATAGGTCCCTTTAATTTTTTTTTTTTCTTTTAAATCACGGTATAATCAATCAAAAAAAGAAAAGAAAGAAATGGAAAAACACGATTTTCCAGTCTTTCATCTGAAAGTAAATGCCAAAAGAAAAACCACACGCGCACAATTTTAATACAAACAAGAATTGGAAAAGAAAATCCAAGAGAAAGAGAAAAAAAACACACACAATTTTACAAACACATCTCTGTCGGAGCGCCACACACAAAACAATCTATCTTTGTGTGGGAAACGGCAATGATTGACGGGGGTTTATAAAAAACTAGGTCTGTGCGTATCCAACAGTTTTATCTTAAAATAATAACAAAATAAAAAACATCTGCCAATGAAAGCGTAAATGTTTTTAATGGAAATAAAATAGAGGATAATGTGAAACAATGGCATTTAACGCTCTGCTGCACTACCTTAACTAAACACCATGTGGTTCTCCTGTAACTCTTTCTCTGGATCGCACGCATGAGAAATTCAGCTAGACAGTAAGCGGAGAGAAAGAAAAAAAAAAAAAAGAAAATCCAGTAATGAAAAGAAAGAGAAAAAAGAATGTGAATTCCGATTGGAGTACGTCATATCTCTAGATCGGTTAGAGAAAATAGAGCGGTCTGGTTTTTCACAGATATCATCATCATGTCTGCAAAAATAGGATACAAAATAAGATTTTTCTTAGGTGTATCAGGGTGTGTTTACAATTTTATTAATATAAAATTCCATGATTTTTGTGAATCTTGGGTTTTGATAAAAAAAAAATTAATTTTGATTTTATATAATAATAATAATAATAATAATAAAAACATAATTTCAAAGCTCCAATTAAAAAAAAAAATAAAACTATCTTCTTTTATAATTTTATATTATTTATTTATGAAAATAATATTTATTTGTAAATAATTTATTTATTATAATTAATTATATTATTATAAATAATTATATTATTACATATTATTATATTATAAATTATTATCATTTTTATACATTATAAAGGGCCCTGAATGGCCGAGTGGCTAGAGCTCTGGCGCTCGGTACCACAGGTTTTCGGGTTCGACACCGGCGGTGCCATGGATGTTTGTAGTGGTTCGGTTCCGTAAGTCCCGGTCTAATATAATCGTAGAACGTTGCGGGGGCATTGTTACTCCGTGTCTTATCTTCAAGTTACACGCTCCCCCCTGGGTAATGCAAAGTGAGTTACATCTATGCAGCGCTTGCCTTAAGGCATCCAAGACAAGTGTTTGCCAGCTGCATTAGAAAAATATATATATTATAATTATCATTTTATTTTATTAAGAAAATTTTCATAATTTTCCGAAATATCATTTAACATTGATAATATTTGTATATTTTCAATATATAATATTTAAAAAAAGTGTTAGTATTTAATAAAACTGTTATTTAAAATGCTAGACGTTTTGAAATCCATATTTAACAAGAATATCTCGACATGTATAAAATTAACCACTACAAATATCAAAATATCTCGAAAAGGTTTTTGCAAATGTCCCATTTTTTTGTTAAAATTTCAAAAAAAAAAAAAAAATACTCAATTTTAATTTATTCCAAATGATATAGTTTCATACATTCTTTTTAAAATGTGAAAAAAAATATTTTTAGGTCTAAATATATCACATGCTATCTAGATTTAAATCATATTTGTGTATTTTACATTATTATTAAATTGCAAATATGTATTCTTTTAAATACAGCTTGTCATATTAAATAAAATTGTCTGCATGGAATAGTCATGTTTTTATCTAGTGGTTATTTATATAATTAGAATATCCACATGCCATGATCCAACAAACATAGTTCATTAAAAATTTACTAATCTTTAGAAAAAGGTTTTATCATTAAAAAAACACTCCAAATATATTTAGAAATCCACTAGTCTTTTCTATCATAAAACGTTATATAAAAAACGTCGTTGGATAAGCAATAAATTAAAATTTCAAAGGTCCACAAAACTGTCTCATGGAATAAAGCGAATAATCGTTCAAAAAAAAAGAAATTCAAGTCCAAAATTAATCGATTGCAAAGCTAAAAGCAAAATAGCAACAAAGTTATGAATTCAAAAATAATTAAAGTATAACTCCATCAGCGAAGAATCATGGTTGAGTGGCAAAGAAAATTCTTTATTAGTGTAAAGCATACAAAACTTCGAATTCTGTCAACCAGAAAAATAATAAAAGATTTTTTTACAGTTTTATGTTAGCTGATAAAAGAAAGTATAACAAATTCATAGTTAGTAATTCTGAAAATCGAAAGGAAATTCAAATAAAAGAACTTACTTAGAGATACTCCACTTTCCAACAGGACAAAAATCCTAATCCTAATAATCCTATATTGCTTTTGATATTAAATTATAACATTACTTATTATAAAGTCTTATGAAAGAAAAATTTTAAACTAACTGTTTAATTAATTTTTTAATAAATCTATCTAAGAACAAATTAATAATTAATCTTCGAATTTCAAACGATCTGCACTTGTCTTATCTATTTGTGGAAATATTCTAATTCAATAAAAATACACACGAAAATATTTTAATATTCTAAGCAGACGATTTTATTATATTGCCATGTGACGAAAAAATTATATAAAAAGAAAAAAATTTAATACGAGACAAAGTCGTTTGCGAAAAATTTCTGTGGGATTATTTAGGCTTAAAAGATTTTCAATTTTTTCAGAATTTGAAAAATATATTATCTAAATAAATCATTCTGTACTGAGTAGAATAACTATGTTAAAAAAACGGAAACCTATTCATAACAGAAAAAAATATATATATTTTCCTTAATTTGTTTAAAAAATTGTCATCACTTTTATTTGTATGTTTTTTAAATTATTATGTAAATTTTAGAAAAAAAAAATGTAGCTGAATTTTTATAAAATACTACTAATGTTAGCTAAATACTTCATTTAATTTAATGCATTAAAAAAAATATTATTTCGAGCAAATACTAATTTTCTACATAAATTAAGAATTCTGTTACATAAAAATCGTATGCCAGTGAAACATTATTTTTGAAATATTCTCAGAATAGTTCAAAAACAAATATTCATGTTGCAATTTTTAATTATTTCTACTTTTTTTCCCTGGAATTATTATGGCAATCACACGCAAGTGTAATTTTTCTGAAGCCCTTTTATAAAAAATATTTATTTGCCTGCATTTTTAGTATTATTATTATTATCACTTTAATGCAAAAAAATTATATATTTAAGATAAAAATGTTATTTATTTTTTTCCCCGTGTTAAAGTTTAAAAAAAAAATTAGTAAACTGCTGTTGAATTTTTGGACAAATTATTATTTCACCATCGAAATTTGAATACATTGAATTTTTACATTTTTCAAAAATAAAATAAATACTTTATAATAATCAAAATAAACATGCCATGTTACAGTTCAACATTAATTAAAAAAAAAAAAAAAAAAAATGAAGTTGAATTGACAACAAATTTCTGAAGTAATAATAATAATAATTCCTTCTTTAAACATGAATTTATTCATTACATATACTGACAATTTTATTGATTGGTAATAACAAAATTAATTCAATAAAGTTATTTATATTTTTTTAAAGCTTTTGGGAGTGTAAAAAAAAAATTTGAACAGTATTACAGACGAAAAGTTTCACACAAAAATTTCCAATATCAAAAATGTCGATCTAATAAGCCGCTCTACCAAAACCAGTTTTTAAACCACTCCATAAAATGGTATATAAATTCCTTGCTAATGGAAAATAGAAAAAATTCCTGCAATATTTTCGTAAGTTGTTGTTGCTCTTCTTTACATTGCATGTCTTATTTTTCCATGCTGAATTTTATCCTGTGCAATTAAAATTACCTTTTTTGTAGATAAAATTTTGTACATTTAATCAATAAATTTTGTACAATTTTGAACAATTTTTATAAGTTGATTACGTAACTTAAACATGCTTATAGGGATAATTTTTTAAAAAAGTTTAAAAATAAACTTACCCTAAAACGTCTATTTATAATAATTATATTAACGTTACAAAAACCAGTACCTAAATGATTTTACGAATATCAATCAAGTTGAATTTTTTTTATTGTCTTTAATTCAGACATAGCTGATGTTGGATTTTAAAAAAATGAATTCAAGATTTTTTAATTTTTGAAATAGTTTTAAATATTCGATAAAAAAATTCGATATCTATTCATAACAGAAAAAAAATATATTTTCCTTGATTTGTTTTGAAAAACTGTCATCATTTTTTTTTTTTTTTTTTTCTCTCAGTATGTGGGTATTTTATATTTTTATTATTATTATTATTATTATTATTATTATTACGTAAATACCTCATTTAATTTAATGCATTAAAAAAATAAATATCATTCCAAGAAAAATTAAGAATACAAGCTACATAAATTAAGAATTCTATTGAATAAAAATCGTCTGCCAGTGAATCATTATTAATGAAATATTCTCAAAATTGTTCGAAAATCAAATTAAAAATAAGAACAAGTTAGAAATATATGTATTTTTATTGTTATTAAATAATAAATGAAAACACCTGAAATGGCATTTGAAAATAAATAAAATACAATACTGCCAATATTAAATAATACAAAAAAAAAAAAAAATGTGGATAATAAAGAGGATTTTTAATTTATGTACATATTTCTTACCTTAAAATTCATTAGCTAGAACAGAATTAATAAACGCTTTTTAATATAATAATAATATAGCATTATATAATATTTAATAATATTAATAATTAAATTAATTAATAATAGTTAATAATAATTTATTTAGATAATTAATATTTTAATAATAATAAATGAATAATATAATGTAATATTTTTAAAATAATTTTAATATAATATTTTTTTTTAATATTAATAATTAATATTTTGCAATATAATTCATATTTTTTTAAAAATATACATTAATATTGTAACCTTTTTTTCCTCCTACGCACTGCAAAAGCACCTCCTGTGACGTTCAGGAGAAATAGTAGGCCTCAAGACTGTCACCCGAGAGGAAATATATTTAACGCAACCCTGCGTATTAGTTGGCCTAGAGACTCCCACACGCAGAGAAGAATATCTATCTTGTGCGTAGCTCAGTATCGGGTTTTCGGCTTAGAAATGGAATCCTTCCACGAATCTATAATTATATGTCTTTAAATGAGTTAAATATTGTCTGTCTCTAATTCTTTGTGCGTGTAAATAAAGCTGCGAGTTCTCAAACATGTGTCCCAAGTCTCAACCCAACACCATCCGGTTACAATCGAGCTGCACAACACTACAATAATAATATTTCTAATTTAATATTTTTTAAATTATAGAAGGTATTAATCATTAATTCAATTAAAATTCCATTTCCTACACAAAAAAAGGACTACTTAATTTATAAATTGTACTTTCTATTATATCATTAAAGAAAATTAAGCGTTTCCAAATATGCAGTAAAAAAAAATGTATTGTCCCTAAAAGAAATCAAAATCATGAAGAATAATGGTCGTATAATATTTAGACACTTGATAACTTTGCCACAAAATATATCTTAGCGAAACAAAAAAATAGTATAGAGATACAAATGAAAGAATAGAGAAACCATTGAATAAAATATAATGTTCCAAACTGGTTGAAGACAAAAGCTTTTATTTCTATTTTTCTCAAATGAGAATAATAGTGGGTTTGGATGATCACAATTCTCAAGGTAATACTTTGGTTTTGAAACATATTTATTTTTCTATTATTTATGCCTCTCTTTGTAAAAATTCCTAAGTGTAATTTTCAAATTCATTTTTGAATATCCATTGTATAATAATATCTACTCATAAAGTTACTTGAATGTAGGTTAACAAAATCTCAACTGACTTTTTATTTTTTTAACTCTAGTTTAAATTAATTTAAAAATGAATATTCTACTCCTTTTAACTGAAAACAATAAATATAAAGTTTCATTTTAAAAAAAAAAAATTACTTCATTCGTTGAAACAATTAGTTTTGTAGACTTTAAATTATAAAACTACTAATTCAATTTAACAATAAAAAAGTTATGTCTACTATTAATTTTAATGATAAAGAAACTTGTACCCGTACTTCCTGCTACAAAGCCCTCCCTGTGGTGTTCAGGAGAAATGGTCAGTCGGTCTCGAGACTCTCATTAGAGGAGAAGTACAGAGCAACCAAGCGCTTCAGTTGAGAAATGTCTAGTTTACAGTTTCTCACCCCGAGAGAAATATATTTAGCGCAACCCTGTGTATTAGTTAACATACAAACTCTCATCCTGGGAGGAAGTATATTTCACGCATCCTGCGCATAGCTGAGTATCGGGTTTTCGGCTTAGAAGAGGAATCCTTCCACAAATCTATACTTATCTGCTTTTAAATGTGTTAAATATTATATGTCTCTAATTGTATGTGTGTGGTGTTTGTGCGTGTGTCAATAAAACTGTAAGTTCTTCTACCTGTGCCTGAAGTATCTCAACCCAATCCCACCCAGCTACAATCTGATTTCCCTGCCTGCATACTACAATTTTTAATAACGTATTGGTGTGCTATAAATTTAACAAAAGTATTTTTAGATTTTTTTGTAAAACTCTAATGCAGAATATTAACTCTATTTTTCTATTTATACTTTTTTTTAATAAAATAATTTTTGCTTCAAAATAGCTTTTAAGAAACTTTTTTAATTCACTTAAATGAAAAAAATCAGGAAGTGTTTTAATAATTCTGGTATTTATAGTCATCGTTGCTATATAATTTGTTTTTTTTTTCCTCTAAAACTATTTTCGGAAAACTTTATTAATCTATAACAAACATATTGAAAACATTAAAGTCTAGTTCAATTAAAAGCATTATAACTAATAATAAAAAAATTTTTAAAATTATATAAATGAAAAAAAATCAATAATTAAAATTAATAATTATTCCATATCTTCCATTTCCATTTGAAAATTAAACTAAATCCTTGAAAAAAATAATAATTTATAATTATAATTCTTGTCATAACCTTTTTTTTAACCATAAATCCCGAAATGTATAATAAAAAAAAACACATTAAAAACCAACACAAAAGAAAATGATTAACGCAAATCTCAATAACAACCTAACGATTCAATTCAAAACGTTGCCATCACTCCAATAAACAACATAATCGTTTGGTAACAATTTCCTGCATTTTTATCCCTAGATGAAAAGATTCCCTACATTAAAAGATTAAAATTCCCTGCATTAATTTTACAAAACTTTATTAATCTATAACAAACATATTGAAAACATTAATCTAATTCAATTAAAAACATTATAACTAATAACAATAATATAAAAAAAATAAAGAAAAGAAAAATTCAATAATTAAAATAAATTCTTGAAAAAAAAATAATTTTATAACTTTTCTCGTCACAACCTTTTTTTTTTTTAACCATAAATCATAAAATATACAATAAAAAATATCCAACATTATAAGCCAACACAAAGAAAACGATTTATGCAAATCGCAATAACAACCTAATGATTCAATTCAAAACGTTGCCATCACTCAATAAACAACATAATCGTTTGGTAACAATTTCCTGCATTTTTTTTATCCCTAGATGAAAAAGATTCCCTACATTAAAAAATTAAAATTTCCTTCATTAATTTTTAGAAAACTTTATTAATCTATGACAAAATATATTGAAAGCATTAATTAAAGTCGAGTTCAATTAAAAAATAGTATAACTAATAATAATAAAATAAAAAATTAAATAAGAGAAATAAATTAAATAATTGAAATTAATAGTTATTACATATCTTCCATTTCAATTTGAAAATTAAAATAAATTTCTGGAAAAAAAAAAAAAAAAAATTTATAACTTTAATTCCGTTTTTACTCATATATAACGAAACGTATAATAAAAAAAAAATCTAACTTTATAAACCAACACAAAAGAAAACGATTTATGCAAATCTCAATAACAACATAATGATTCAATTCAAAACGTTGCCATCACTCCAATAAACAACATAATCGTTTGGTAACAATTTCCTGAATTTCTTTTATCCCTAAAGATGAAGAGATTCCCTACATTAAAAGATTAAAACTGGCATTCTGAAGTCGAGACACGCTTTGGAAGTAAGTTTTTAGCGTCCAACCGTAACATTTCCGTAAAGAGTTGGGAAATTATGCAAAACCTGCGATATCGCACCGAAACATGAGGATGGGGGTAGGGGTAGGTAACTGTGGGAACAAGTGACACCTGTCGCATAAGGGTTGATCCCTGATCAAAAACGAGGGAGAAACAGGAAACAGCTGGTATATTATGTACCTACTTATCTGCCCTTCAAGATGTATCCCTTAAAAAACAGTTGTAAGAGTATTCCCAGTGTTTAGGGAAAGGGGGAGTGAGGAAGAAAAAAAAAAATAAATAAAAACGTTTTAAATAAGAAGCTATATTTTTTTTTAATTCATTCAATTATTGCAACTGATTATGTATAAAATAAAAGTTATTCTCCTATTTTTTAAATTTGTAATAAATAATTATTTGAAGATATTGCATGTTCCATAAATAACAAATGAAAATGGAAAATCGGTATTAATATATTTATAGTGAGTATAATTATTAACACCCATTCTGGTTATATAATATATAAATATATATATTTAAAGTTATTTTATTTGTAATAGAAATTTGTTTAAACCCATTAAAAGGGGTGAAAAACGTAAATAAAAAAGTATATACACCGCTTAATCTTAAAATAATTTATTTATATTTTTTTATTTTATATTTAGAAAATTATTTATTTGTTTTAACAATGTTCTAGAGGTCTGATGACAGAGTGACTAGAGCTCGGCGCCACAAGGTTCGGGTCCCGGCGTACCATGGATGTTTGTAGTAGTTCGGAATCCACTTTAAACAGTAGGTCCCGATCTAATATGACTACTACTACTACACCACACCACATCACTACACATAGAGCTGAGTTGACCCTTTACAGTTTGGGAATGATGTGGGTGAGAAGTCTGATTGGGCTCAGTGAATTTCTGCTGTCATATGAGACAGGGACCTACGGCTTCAAGTGGATTCTGAATCACTACAAACATCCATGATACAGCCGGGATTCGAAACTGAAACCTGTGGTATAGAATAACAGCGCCAGTAAGAAAGTTCGCCAAAAAGATGTTCGAGCACCAGAAAGATGTTCTAAGAAAAGTAACAATTGGCAAAATCAAAGTAACAAAACAATTAAAATTATTTAATTCTATTAAAATATATTAAAATTGGGAGCTTTTTGTTAATTCTATTTTACTTTTAATATATAGATTTTTAATAAAAAATAATCATGCCAATTTATGTAATTCAATTTGTAAATACCTAGTTGGATCAGATTTAATAAGACTAAAGCCAATCTTAGCTCTAAATGAGCATTTTGATAGTGCAAAACACAATGAATGTGTGAATACAGATATTTCTTTCAAATTTTTAACGAAAAATGAAATTTTGGATAGGATACGGAACATTTTATGTTGTCATGGTATTTTTTTTAACTTATTTTCTATACCTGCCTACTTCTTTTTTCTGATTAAAATGTAAATGCTTATCGACATTAACCATTGTGTTTTATTTTCAATGTATATTGAATGCCCTTCAAATTTTCTTTTTTTTTTTTTTTTTCTGGATATAACATTAAAATGTTCAAGCCTGTTTAGATCTATACATATTCAGGAACAAACATTAATTAATAATTATAACATTAATCGATGAATAAAACCCATTTAATTAATCACTTTTGCGCGAGATTACTATAAAAATTGAGCAAAATACCAAAACACGTAAATTCATTTATTATTACTCTTCAAATACTTTATTTTCTTTTATTATATAATTATTCGTTTATAATAAATAAATAAAATAATTCGTTTATAATGAATAAAAAATGAATATTATTTATTATATATACTTACATATAAGTATATATAATAAATATATTCATTTTTTATTCAGCAGCCAACGGTCTTTACACGTCAGTGCATTGCTGGTCTAATGACAGCAATTTTACTTTTTAACTTTATATATATAATAATGTAATAAAAAATAATATAAATAATATATATAATAATAATAATCATCATAAATAATATATAAAAACATTTCTATGGTAAGTAATTTTGTTACTTAAATTTATATTAATGAATTTTTAATAAAGCAATAGTTTATGAGTTTTAAATTTTTCTTAAAATTCTTTTTCTCTTTCTTAAAATTTTTCTTTTTCTTTAAATTCTAATTATTATAGCAACAATAATTAGAATTTATATGCAAAAATATAATTATTCATTCATATATATTATAATTATGTAGTATAATAATTATTTATCTTTCATATATATATTTTAATTATATATTATAATAATAAAATTATTCATTCATATATAAAATATAATTATTGTTTTATATATCAATTTTATTTCTAACACTTTATATTTTCATTTATGGCCAATGTTGTTGTTTCTTAACTTCGCAATCACAAATTTTGTTATTTATATAATTTTAATGTCTTATTATAAATCCTTAATTCATTATAATATTATTTACTTCATATGATACATTGTTCACTAAAACGTTTTGTTGTTTTTTTAACGAAGTTTTAAATAACGTTCTTCTAATATTTAAGATATCTAATGTAAAATATAATTATCGATTCATGTATAAAATATAATTATTGTTTCATCTATCAATATTATTTATATAACTTTAAATATTTTCATTTATGGCCAGATAGTTATTTCTTAACATCACAACAATAATAAATTCTGTTATTTACATAATTTTAATAACGTCTTATTATAACTTCTTAATTTATTATAATATTATTTACTGAATACAATACATTATTTACTAATAAAGGTTGTTTTTTTAATGAATCTGTAAATAACGTTCTTCCAATATCTGAGATATTTAACATATATTATAACAACCGCAAATTCTTTTAGACGGCATTAAACTGTGATGAAAATCCACCTCAAAACGACCTCGAAAAGTCGAAACCATCTGTCAAAATACAATCCCACCATCACTTTTTCTTTCACCCTAAAAAGAATCCTTAAAACAACGAAATACAGGTTGAAAAAAAAAAAAAATGTTTTTAAACAAACTTACCTCCACAAGACTACATCCTGGAACTTTCCAATAATCCAATCAAAACAAAAGGCACCAGGTAAAAACTAAAATAAACAATATAGATCAATCCAATCCACAATGGCAAAAATCAGAAAGTATTTATAACCAACTCCACCGATAGTCAAAAAAGAAACCAAAAACTCCAGGCAAGACAGAGATCAGAACAAACAGCCCAGCCACCAACGGAACAGCTCTAGGTATGATGGGACCTTGCTCGTGACTGCTATTCGGTGCAAAACGTCGGCGTCGAGAAACAGGTTGAATTGTTTACATGGGGGGAAGGGATGGAGGGAAGAGGAAGAAGAAGTAAAAATGGAATAAAAAAAAAAAGAAGTGCAAGTCGGCTGGTGCAGGGGTAGAGATTCCAGAAAGTGAAGCGGACCAATGAGAGGAGGCTCGTGGGGCAATGGGAGAGCGGAACCAGTTTTCTGGTGAAGCAATGTTCTGCGAAGAAGGGCTTCTCCTCGGCGGCTCTTGGTCAGAAGTCGTTGACTTGATAGCGGTTTTTGTGGAGTTAATTTTTCTCCCCCCTTGACCGCCAGAGTTCAGTCAGCTGCTGCGACTCTTGTTGGTAATTGATGAATAATTAAGCTCACTGATTGTGTTAACAGCGTTAAAAGTTCTTTTTGTATTTGCATTTTGTCCACGGCGGTAATAAGTACTTGATGGATGCTGTTAAATACAGATAATTTAATTTTTTTTTTTTTATTGATTTCAGCTTTATGTTTGAGTTTTTAATTTGAATTTACAGGTGTCCAATTTGGAGCATTTTTTTTTTTCTTGATGTTTATAGCTTCTTTTGGATATATGAAATTATTATATGGATATTCTTAGTTATTTAATTTGGAGGGGAGGGGGAATTTCTGCTTCTTTTCTTGTGCATGCATACTTGAATATGAATCTTTAGATATTCAATTTCACACTTTTGGTTAATAATTTTGTTGTGCACCGATATTAAGATTCTTAAATTATCCATTTAACATTTTTCTTTTCTTCCTGTTTATAGTTTCTCTTACGAATATTTTACTTCTTAGATATTCAATTTGTGAAAAAAAAAAAAAAAAAAAAAAAAAATTCCTGCTTCTTTTCTGTGCATGCATATTTGAATATGAATCTTAGAATTTGCCTCTTTTTGGCTACTTATTTTATTGTGCACCTATAGAATTCTTAGATTATCCATGTAAACTTTTTTTTTTTTTTTTTCCTGCTTGTAGCTTTTTTTTAAATAAATGAATCTTTTGATTATTAAATATTCAATTTTGGAAAGAAAAAAAAAAAATTTTTTTCGTGCTTCTTGTGCATGCATATTTAAATATGGATCTGAGATGTTCAATTTGGCACTTTTGGGCTACTTATTTTGTTGTGCACCGATATAAATATTCTTAGATTATCCGTTTAACATTTTTTCTCCCCTGTTTATAAGAATCATTTGGATATTTCAATTTTTTTTGATTCTTAGATATTGAATTTGGGGGACTTTTTCTTGTGCATGCATATTTGAATATGAATCTTAGATGTTCAATTTGACACTTTTTGGCTACTTATTTTCTGATGCACCGATATTAGGATTCTTAGATTAAACATTTAACATTTTTTTTTTCCCCCTGTCTGTTTGCAGCTTCTTTTGAATATATGAGTCTTTTGGATATTTGAATCTTTTGATTCTTAGATATTCAATTTAGGAAAAAAAAATTCTGCATCTTGTGCGTGCATATTTCAATATGAATCTTAGATATTCAATTTAGCTCATTTTTTGTTACGTATTTTGTTGTGTTTGTTGATTCTTAGATTATCAATTTAATATTTTTTTTTTTTTTTTTTTTCTGCTTGTAGCTTTTTTTGAATATATGAATCTTTTGGATATTTGAATTGGCCGAGTAGCTAGAGCTTTGGCACTAGGTATCACAGGTTTTAAGTTCGAGTTCCGGCGGTGCCATGGATGTTTCTAGTGGTTCGGGATCCACTTTTAAGCCGTAGGTCCCTGTCTCATATGGCCGTAGACCATCACAGAGCTCAATCAAACTTCTCACCAGCATCATTCCCAAACTGTAAACGGACAATTCAGCTCTAGGAACAGTGATGTGGTGCGGTATAGTAGTAGCGGTTAGGAATCCACATTAAATTGTACGTCCCGGTCTAATTAGCTTAAAGTGTGCACAAAATGACGAGCCACATACCAAACTTTAGTTTTTAATTATAGCAATTAATTATAATGCGTCAGATTATGGAATTTCTAATTAAATTACATACATCGTTTTTATTAATAACATTTTCAATATCAGTTTCGATGCCCCTAATTCATTTTTCGTAGACATCAATAAACACAATCTTCTCTCTTAAATTTAAAAAAAAAAAAAGAATACTTTTTGATTTCCGCTGCAATTTTATTACTGTTATTATAGAATAAAATCACCTTTTTTTTAAAAAAAAAAAAAAACATCTTTATCTGTAGCAAAAAAAAAATTTTTATATAATAAATTAGCAATTTTCTAAGAAATTTTCTAAATAAACAAAAAATTATTTGCAAAAGCTACTCACTACTTCTGTGAACTTTTGAAGAAAGCCAATGAACCTTTTCTGACTTCTGAAATCATCGTTTGTTCGAATCCATTTCAACAAGGACATGTTTTCAACCATACGAAAAAAAAAAAACATGGATTTTGTTTAGCTGGATATCAGAAATTTCTTCTGCAAATAATAGTTATTCTAATTTATAAAATTTCTACTAATAGTAAAAAAAAATATGTATTAATAAAAAAATTATTTATATTAGATAGAAATTAATAAAAATGCATAAAATTATTTTTCTAGGATTGTTGGAAAGATTCTTTTGAATTTTTTTTTTTCCGCTTCATTTCAGTGTTAAGTTCTGCAACAAATGCTTTTGGCCACATTTTACAAAACTCAGTTTTAATTTATGTCATATTACTTTTGTCGATCAAGACACTCAACTTACACGGCACTCAACCTATTCGTCAACATCTTGTGCACACGAGGGTTAAACAGACCAGGACCTACAGTTTAAAGTGGATTCCGAACCACTGACAAACATACACACCACCGCCAGGATTCGAACCTGAAGCCTGTGATACCAAAGGCCAGAAGATATTGGAGAGTTAGAACTTTGCTGAAGAGACATTGACAATTTTCTCTTATTGTTTTCTTTTTTTTTTTTTTCTTGTATATTTTACCATGTTTTGACCTCGTAAGAGTGTGTCATTTTCTCTTGTCATTGGAAATAAATAAATAAACTTTTATCGATCATACATGGACAACGTCAGACTCTTACTTAAAATGTAACTGAAAACAAGTTTGATTTTCCAAGGAAACAAATATCTCTAAATTGTTGTTTTTTTTTTTGTAATGATATGAAAAGCAACATATTTCAGTTTTCATAGCTTAAATTTTTGAAGTTAATCTTCCTGTACGAGAGTCGAGGCAGAAGCTAGGCAGCCTTTCTTTTTTTTTTAATATGGAAGGGGGCGGGACTATTTTGCTGATCTTATGCTCATCTATATACGCAGTTCATCACTTCCTATTTACATTCAGAAAGCGAGAATAACGATTGCTTCAGTACACTATAGTTGAGTGTGTTTTCATGTCCTAATTTTCTTTTTACAAGGAATTTAATTCAAAACAACGGTCCTATTCAGTTTTGAATCTTATTATGGTAAAGATCTAGCACCAAATAGCCAAATAAACAAATAAATGGCTTCAAATCGCCAATAAATGGCCAATACAGTTTTTAAACGGAATTATTACTCCTGTTTTACTGAACTTTATTCTTAGTTTAGTCACCTAATTTATCCAATTAATAAAGAAAAACACATTCCATGGTCATTTTATTCTCCCAGGCAGCTGGCTAACATCTCACACCACTCCACTCACCTGTCATCTATTCGTCGTTAATTTGAATAATTTTGCTCGTAAATTCTCCATATCAAATGAATGAAAAGGAACGTGAACAACAGCACAAATTAATTTAAAATATTCATTTTTTTTTATTTAAGGCCGTCAAAATCTAATGCAACCTCTACTCCAGAAACAGTAAGTCAATAATTACAATTTAAAAAAAAACAAACCTAGACACAACGTTATTTTGCGGCAATGCGAATCAGAAACAGAAAGCAGTACAGAACGGTGACTGCTCCCACATTTCTTTTTTTCAAAAAAAAAAATAATTTTTAATTTTATCTGAAACAAATTTTAAATAAATTATTGAAAAAAAACGAATTATTATTTTCCTTTCATTAATAATTACTTTCACACAACAGGAAGTTAAACTGCTTTTATTTTAATTCGCATGCACACTATCTGAAATTCCGTTTACAGATATGTTTTAAAAAAAAATTCATACCTCCCTTTTTATTAAAACTGTGTAAAAAAAAAAAAAAAAACAAAACCGAATTCGGACAATTTTTAGAAATTACTCTGTAAGTTAGACATTTAGAAAGTACTCTGTAAATTAGACATTACAATTACTCGGCTAATTATCCGTTATAAATTCTACTGAATTTATATATGTTGCTGTTATTGAACATACCTATAAAGCACAATTCTATATCATGGTTAAACATCACATCTTCCGATATTCACGAGTAATTCTTTGACGTTCTGCCACCTTGAAAATATATTATAGGTAAAGATAGTTCAGAAAATTTTCTTCAATAGCACAACAGCTCTATGGTGAGCCGAGGCCCTCTTTCTACTGGTAGATTCCGAAACATGAGATGTTTTGCTTTTTTAAGGAATAGGGTTATCCATCCTACGCCCAACAGTCATATGAGACCAGGACCTATGGTATAAAGTGGATTCCAAACCACAATAAACATCCAAGGCACTATGAAGACTCGTACCAGAAACCTATAGGATCGAGCGTCTGTCACTCGCCCATCAGGCCCCTCTAACTTTCGTACAGAGTAAAAATTTAAACATTGAAAATATACCATGCATTGCGACGATGTGCGGGCCATGATAATTCCTCTTGCATCTATAGAAAAAATATAAGATTGTTTCCAGTTCTAAAAAAATCAACAAAATTAAGCAATAAACCATAACTTTTCATATTAGAATCTTAAATATTTTATTTCATAAAGATTTCACATGTGTCATACAAAGCAAATTATCATTTGAAAAGAACAGAAACATATCACTAATTCATGAACACAAAAATTAGGCAAAATAATATGAGTTATATATATATATATATATATAAAGATTTTATTCGTTGCCACTTTCTGACAATAAACGCGTAGGTTTGCTTAAGACTGCAATATTATTACAGTTTGATAATCTCCAACTCCAATTACTTTAGCAAAATTTTGATGAAATTCTGTAGCAGCCGATTCATCTGCAGATGCAGTTTCACATTTTATTTGTATATTGTGATAAGCATATTTTTGAGAAAACCTGTCGTACTACCTGTACTTGCAGAAAATCCACACTTTTTAAATAACTCAGACGAAGTGATTGGTTCCATTTCTTGAACTCTATCTACACATTCTTAAAACTGTTTGCGTATGGAATTTCCGTATATCGGTACGCGTTTTTTGCAATTTATCTTCTACCCACATTACCAAAGCTTTCTCCATTTTTCTCTTTGACAATATACACTGAAGTGACAAAAGTCATGGGATAGCAATATGCAAATTTTCAGATGGCAGTAGCATCGCGTAGAACAGGTATAAATGCCCAGTGCTTTCGCAGAGCTTTCATTTCTGTTCCAGTTATTCATGTGAAGAGGTTTTGACGTGACGATGACCGCACGACGGGAATTAACAGACTTTGAAAGCGGAATGTTAGTTGAGCTAGACGCATGGGTCATGCCATTTCGGAAATCGTTAGGGAATTCAACATTCCCAGATCCACTGTGTCAAGAGTGTGCCGAGAGTATGAAATTTCAGGCATAACATCCCACCATGGACAGCGCAGTGGTCGACCGCCTGCACTTAACGACCGAGACCGGCGACGTCTGCAAAGAGTCGTAAATTCTAACAGACAAGCAACACTTCGTCAAATAACCGCAGAAATCAATGTGGGACGTACAAAGGGACTTGTCTGTTAGAACTGTGCGGAGAAATTTGGCTTTTCTTGGGCTATTCCAGCAAAAGACCGACTCGAGTGCCTTTACTGACAGAACGACATCGCTTGCAGCGACTCTCGTGGGCACGTGAGCATATCGGTTGGTCCCTAGATGAATGGAAAACCGTGGTCTGGTCCGATGAGTCACGATTTCAGTTGGTAAGAGCTGATGGTAGGGTTCGAGTGTGGCGCAGACCCCACGAAGCCATGGACCCGAACTGTCAGCAAGGCACTGTTCAAGCTGGTGGTGGCTCCGTAATGGTGTGGGCTGTTTTTTCATGGCATGGACTTGGTCCTCTGGTGCGACTGGACCGAACATTGACTGGAAATGCTTATGTTCAGCTACTTGGAGATCACTTGCAGCCATTCATGGACTTTATGTACCCAAACAACGATGGGATTTTTATGGATGACAATGTGCCATGTCACCGGGCCACAACTGTTCGCGATTGGTTTGAAGAACATTCTGGACAATTCCAACGAATGATCTGGCCACCTAGATCGCCCGACATGAATCCCATCGAGCATTTATGAGACATCATCGACAGGTCTGTTCGTGCGCAAAATCCTGCACCATCAAAGCTTTCACAATTATGGACATCTATCGAGACAGCATGGCTCAATATTCCTGCAGAAGACTTCCAACGACTTGTTGAGTCCATGCCACGTCGAGTTGCTGCACTTCGCCGGGCGAAAGGAGGGCCGACACGATATTAAGAGGTATCCCATGACTTTGTCACTTCAGTGTATCTTATGTATGATAATGATTTAACATTTAACATTGTTCCAGGACGTACCAACATTCTAATAGCAACTTCATTTTTCTTGATAATTCTTACGGTAGCTTTATGTAGGCCAAAATGCTTTCATACAGACGTTGAGCCATGTCAAATTGCAAGGCGATCTAAAATTTGAATTTTAATATACAAAAAGATAGCTTTTCTTTTCGCTTTTGTTATAGAGGTATTATAATGATATTATGCAAAGGCTGCCGAGAAATATTCCAGGTTCATAAACATCAAAAAGGTACTTTTCATTTTGAAAACCAAACTTAAAATGCTGACAAAGCGGACAAAATTCTATATTGAGATAACGAAATTCGAAAATTCCCACAAATGGAAAGAGCATCACATTCCTCATCTCCAATGTCGCGGCTATAAAAATAAAAATAAAGTAAAATTTTCTTCTTAGAATTTGGGTCCATCGTGTTAAATCAAAATAAGTCGCGTAAAAAGATAATTATTTTTTTCTGATTCGTGTTAAATCAAAATCATGTAAAAAATTTTATATATAAAAACAGAATTAGATGTATTTAAAATTCATTAATCTATTTAAGAGATTACAAAATGTAGTAAATTCAAATTATTGAAACAGGTGCAATTCGTCTATTATAATTGTCACAAAATTATCGCATGTTTTCGAGTGGATGACATTTTTTCAATTCATACGATTATTATTATCTATTCATCATGACTTTTCTTTCCTACTGCCATCACATACCATTGAGTAGATGAACGCGAAGCGTTCAGGCACTCTCTACCTCTTTATTCAACTTAGTAGTAATCAATATGCACTCCAAAACTCTATATTGAATGAAAAAAAAAAAATAATCGAAGTCACTCCATTTATGATTCTTGGTCATCTAGAGAGAAATAAATTAATTCATAATACATAAAACATAAAAAGGAATTTTGAAATGGGAGCTTAAATTATGTGATGATCGTATGTTGTTCATCAGTAACCAATGTCCCCAAATTCCTAGTTTTAAAGATTATATATTAAATATATACTTTATATAAAGAAATGTTTTTATATATATATATATATATATATATATTCTTTAAAACCATGAATTTGGGTACATTGGATATTGATGAACAACATACGATCATCACATAATTTAAGCTTCCATTTCCTTTGAAAACAATTGCTATTGTTTTAGCTTTCGCAGCTTAGAATGAACAGAACTCAGGAAAAAGATTTACCTTTTTTTTCTCCTTTTTATATCCAATAGAATGAATTTCTGACTCACGATATAGAACTCTCCAACATTGAAGAGCCATGGAATATTCCAACCATGGAACATTTCAATATTGCCATGGAAATTCTTTGCTCTTACTTGTCGGATTTCACAGTAATTTCTGTCAATACAGTACACTACCACCATTCTACTCTGAATTAACCGATTTTAATATTATTTTGTGCTTTAAAATTATCTATATATGACATTTCATTCTCAAAGGCTTTTTTTTTTGTTTACATTGTTCATAAAATATCAAATTTTTTCATAATTACCATCGTGATGAAGTATATGTGTTTCTATGTCACAATCACATCACTATCACAAACGGTTTCCAAAAAAATATTTGAATTTTACTTAAAAATCTTGGGTTTTTTTTCTAAGAGTTATGTGTTCCATTAGATGTTAATGGCAACATCAATGCACTTTTCCGCGCCAAATGTTACAAATCGGTTCGTGTTTTCGCAAATTCAAACTGATAAACATTGCTAATGTTTAAGAAAAATTTGTGGGAATTAATTAATTTATTATTGTAATCTATTCATATTTTGTTATTGGATAAAAATTACATTTTTTTATAATTTTGAACGTTTTCCACCATGGAGAAAGGTAGTGTTAATAACGAAAAATTGATACGAGAAGTATATAAACATCGAAGTTTATGGGATCAGAAATCGTTAGATTATTTGAGTCGAACTTTGAAAGCTAAAGAATGGGAAGCAGTAGCTCAAGATATGGACGGCACAGGTATTTTCTACTAATATTTGTTCTTAAGTTTTGACAAAATATATCTGGCTTTTAATTTTTGTCTAATATGGCGTTTAACACTTTTTTTCTTTACGATGTCGTTATCCCGCCTTTGATTATGTTTATCATTTAAAATTCAATTTTGCTTAATGGCTTTAGGTTTATATCAATATAATAATTTATTTATATATCTACACTAAGGGAAATTAAATTTTTTTTCACTTTCGTGTATGCCCATGTTACTATAAAAATATTAGTTTGCTGGTTTACTTCTTCAGGCTGATGCTCTGGTAATCTAATTTAATTTTATTCTAAGATATTATTTTTAAAAATATCAAATCAAAGATATGAATATGATTTTAAATACTCATTCTAGAAGCTTTGAAGTGAAAAAAGGAAACTCAAAATCATTTTTCATTTGTGAGAAAAACATTCTATTTCGCTTGTTATTTTTACATAGGACAGAAGTTTTATATATTTGTCTAACTGTATACTACATAGTTATTTCTTTCCATTTCTTTATTATTTATTTCTTCACTTTTTTTCCCCTTATAATTTTTATTTACAAAAAAAAAAGTCTCAATAATGTCTTAAATACATTATTGATAAGTCAACTAATTTAAGATAAATTAAACTTTTCTTTTTAATTTATTCATAAATGTATTATGTCATTTAATAGATGAAGGGGAAAAGAATATGTGTACTTTTGTAATATTGCTAGATATTTTTACTAGTGCATATAAATAATCAAGAAAAGAACATATAAAAATAATCAAAAGAATAACTTAAAAAATTATTCCCTTAAACACATCTATTTTTCTAAGATAGGTTTTGATTCAAAATGAAGTATACAAAAGAATAATAACTTTCATTGGTGTCCTGTATTGTGGTTGTTATATGTTATAACCATTAAAAATCTTATAATTATATCTTAAAAAAATCTATTTAAATAAATTTTTTGGATATTACTATCCCATTGCTATATTTGACAAAACATACAAAGATAAATGCATTTAAAAACTATATGTTGAATCTTCAGAAATAATCATTAAGTCTTAAATTTCAGTGGAAGAAGTCAAAAGCAGATGGAAGATATTAAAAGATTCATTCAATCGAGAAGTAAGGAACATGGCAAAAAATGGTAATAGTTGCTCCAAGTGGGCATATTTTGACAGCATGTCCTTCCTATTAAAAGGTTCTAACAGCTTGCTGTTGCCCAGTGCTTATCTGTCTCAATCCATGATTGAACTTAACAGTCCAAATACCTCCTCTGCTAGTTATTATAATGAACTTTCTGAAAACTCCTTGCATTCTCCTGAAGAAGATACAGAATCCATATCATCTCGGAAAAGGATTAAAGTTACTAATTCCACCATGTTAAATAATGGAACTGATTCATTGAATTCCTCAGGATATCAAACAAATTCTTCTGTTGAATATACTGGATTTCGTGCAGAGCAGAGCAGTGAAGATTATTATTTTCTCATGAGTTTGTTGCCTTCATTTGAACGCATGTCTCCACGACAAAAAATGTTGGTTCGAATCAAAATGATGCAGGATGTTTATGAGGCTGCATATGGAGAAATGTCTTCTGATTATAGTCATAATAGATCCAGCATGGATAATTGTTCAAATACTGTATCGTCTGGATCTTAAATGTTAAATCTATTTATGGTAAAGTCGTAGAATAGGGGCATTGGGATTTGGCATCAAAAATTCTTTTTGCCAATGTACGCCAAGTAATGGGTTGCAATTGTAAATGAACCGAATTGCAAAAAATGCAAGAAACCCAGGTTACCACATTTGGCGACACTAAAAGTCGCTAAATCCTAATGGCCCTATTTTTGTGTTTTGGCCCAATTTATTGATATCTTCCATAATCTATAATTTGTATATTTTCTAATTAATTATATTTTTTAGAGATAATGATAGAAATTTGCTTAGTTAGCAAGTACATAAAATGTTTTTCCATTGTTATTTGTAAAGAAGTAATTGCTGTTTAAAATCAATACACTTCAATAAAAATACTGCAAATAAAAATGATACTAGATGTTTATGAAGTAGTATTTGGAAATATCAGGAGCAAATCTAATATAGATGATAATTGTTATATTGTCTTGTTATTAAATGTTTCTTTCTATTGATGACTTTCATTTACTTTTTAATTGAAGTACATATGATAGTTAATATTTATTATTTTTTTTAAAAAATTAGAAAGTGACAGAAATTTGCTTAGTTAGCTATTCTTTTCAATTTGTATATCACCATCTTTTAATTTAAACATACATAAATAATTATTACATGAAATCTTTGCCCTTATTTTTATACATAAATAATAATTAATGCATGAATTTTTTATGTTTATTTATGGAGGTATTTTTGAAGGTATTAGTTAAAAAAAAAAAAAAAAAAATATTAGGTTTTTTTTTTTTACAAGCTTATTTTTTAGGAGTAAGTTACATTGTAAAACATTCTTATTATAGAATAATTACTATAATTAATTATGCAGTTTATAAATATAATGAAAAATTCTTTTTTTTTTTTTTTTTTTTTTTTTTTTTTTTTTATATGTTTTTTTTGATGGAAATCTATTTTATTTTTATTCATTTGAAATAAAACTTCTCCAGCATATTTTTAATAAATTTTGTAAATTTATGAACAACAGATCTGAAATTTTTTTGTCTGAACATGTTTTATGCTTTTGATGAAGATTTCATTATAAATTACGAATGAATGTAATAAAATTTTAATGTAAAATGATTATGCTTTGTTATAAATCACCATTAGATGCTATTTGTTTTTCCATGCTTGTTATATTTATTTTGTATATTGTTAATTGATTTTTATGTTCTAAAAAAGTAATCATTTAAAAATGTGTATAAATAAAATATGCATTTTGAATTATAGTCATGTAAATTTTATTTTTGAATAAAATTTTCTAAAAACTAAATCAGTTAAATAGAATTTTATTTCAATAAAATTTATTTTTTAATTAAACCCTTTTGTTAACGACATTTTTGTGAGTAATATATAATTTTTAAATTTATACAAAATATTAAAATTGTTAATTAAGTATAGTTATATAAAGATTTTTCTTGAAATATTATCTTTATAAAACCTAAAATTAATTAGTTTGCTTATATAAATCATATCAAATGTAATTTTTTTTTTTTTTTTTTTTTTAATTTTCTATTAGGGGCTTTTTTTTTTTTTTATCCCATAGCTCATCTTTAGTGATTTTGAGTCAGTTTAAAAAGATGAACTAACAATTGGTATTTATTATACTAAAATATCATATTCACATTTTTAACTATTAAGTCCTTGTAACTTAATTGATTTGAATACAAACGAACCTTATATATATCTAATTAAAAAAATTTATAAGTCCATATTTATGTGGTATGTGTATTTTTTAATACTTTTGATATATGTATATATAACGACAATTAGAATGGCTAACATATTGCATATTTTGTTAAAATTTATAGTTTTAACTTTGATTGGCAATTAACATTTAATTTGATTCTGAATCTGACATCATTTGGGTACTTGTCTAATCAGATGCTTTCTCAGGACTTTTATTAAGAATCAATAGTCATACTAGACTGCGTAATAGTAAAGGTATGTGAAATCAAAATTTCATATATTATTTTATTAATAATTTTAACATTTCACTTAATTTGGTTCAAATACTTAGAAAAAAAAAAAAACCACTTTAAAACTAAGAAGTATTGCACAAAAATAAAAAGTTAATTATAAATTAAAATTCACTTTTCTCTTTTGCCAACTCATCACTTATGTTAATTTTAATATTTTGATGAACATTGAATAAAATTAAATCAACTCATCAAAATTTAAACACATTAAAAAAAAAAAATTGATACTGATAAAATTAAAAAATGCTATGACTAATCCCCTCAGTGTCTGGCCACAGGAACTGACACCTAAGAATAGTTTAGTCATGGATGGAGGGAAAGGTGACAGCTTCTGTTGTGATGGAACATCCACAGGTAGAAGTTTGACTTGGCTCCAAGTCTCTGAAGAAGGAGGGCAGTGGCTTCTAGAGGAACTACCTGCATTTAAATATCATATGGGGAAAAACTCACTAGGTAGTCTAACTAACGAGGCTTAATCACCAGCAAATTGAACCTCAATGAATAAAATTGATATAAGAAAACATGGATCCATTGAAATATTAAATATCTAACAAAATACTTTTGGGCTTAAGTGAGGAGTGGCCATAAGTTTGAACACATTATACTTGGGGGTTAACCTGCTGGGTGTATGCTTGGGTTTTTAATGTTAAAACTCATTATTGTTTGATTAAGGCAGATAAAATGGTTGATATATTTCATCAATTACTTATTTTCATTGTTTCTCTGTGAAGCTTACATAAAAATATGGACTAGTTATAATAACTTTTAGCAAAATAATTCTCTGTTATCTTTATAACTGATGGCCTATAAAGCTGTCTGGCATGTAACAAGAATGAATTATATTGTTAAAAAAAAAGGAAATTCAAATTTTTTTGCATTGTAAAAATTTTGAAGATGATTTTGTAGTTATTTGGGTTTGGGTACATTTCAAACTTCTTAGATATCATTCAAATTAGATTTAAAAGAGAAGGAAAAATATTTAAAAATGTTTTCAATAATTTAACAGTTTTATAATAAAAAAAAAAGGAAACAGTTATATATTTTTAAAAAAGACTTACTTCTATAACATTAATATTAAATGACGCTTCATAGACATTTTACATTATCAAAAAGAAAGTTTAAGTATCTAATTGAGTTCTCTGAAACTACTTTTATTTATTTCTTATTTTTATTAAAACAGGCAAATCTCATAAATTTAAATTTCTAATATTGTTAAATTTTTTTTCACCATATCTATATATTTATTATACACTGTTTTTATTAATTTTCCAAAGAAAGATGATCCATTTAATTTGCTGTTGAATTATTATAAAATATATCTAAATGCATTTCAAGTTAGACTTTAAAAATAATTTACACTTAAGCATCTTTTACATTAATACAAGCATTTAAATCCCAAACGAAAATTCTAAATTTCTTAATAGCTGAATAAAAGTGAATTCTTATCCTCTGTCATTTTTTATATGACAATAAGTATGAATACAAAAGTATGAGTTAGCTCTGTAAAACAGAAACGGTGTTCCCCAGAGCTATTAATTGTAGCATAAAAGTATTTTTGAAATGGATCGGAGTTCACCTCAGACTTATTTTTTAAAGGAAGCTTTCTTTTTTTTGTTTATTTATTTAATGAATTTTTTTATTAATAATGACACAGAAATAATTGTTTTCAGTTTAATATATATTAATAAAAAAATTTTCTTACATTATCTAGTTAATTGAATATAATTTACAAAAATTCATCAATTCTTACATGTGAATTACAAATAATTACGAAGTTAATATTTATATATTATTTCTACTATTTTTTCTATATTACTTTTACTACTCCTATATTACTATTTTTACTATTCCTATATATTATTTCTGCTATATTTAAAATATCTATATATATTCTAAACACTTCTTCATTGATGCAGCAGCCCCATGGTGGGCAGTCATCTGCCTATTGGCAGATTTCGAGACGGGAATGTTTTTTTACTGTGTAAGGTTCTCAGACTTACTCTCTACAGTCATATTAGACCGGGACCTACGGTTTAAAATGGACGGTCTAAACACTAAGACAGCATAAAAAAAGGAATATGATTGTTTTTGTCCATTTTTAGACATGTACATGAAAATGTGCTATCTAAATCTGCCTCTACATGCTATCAGTAACTGCACCGCACTCCCTCTGCCGGTTGGCTCTCTACTTGAAAAGTTCGGTTTCCTTTAGAACACACCTAGTATATGCAACTAGGATGGAAACAAAATACTAGAAAACGTATTGTATAAGATAGAGGAACACAATATGAATCCAAAAAGTCATATGCAGATAGAAAACGTGAGTACAGGACCCATGGTGGAAATTTAGCGGGGGCGTCTAATAATGAAGTCAATGGGTATAAGTGGCAAGCAGCATATAACTGCAGAAGAGTCCATTGGCGTCGATTTTAAGAGGACCAGTGTATCTGTTAATCGTTTTGTTTCAATAAATGTCTTTACCATTCAATCATTCCTTTGTTTACTTATTTCATCCACTTCCCTCGATGTTCTTCGCTCCCCTGTAAACCTTTCACAAAGATGATTTCACACATTAATACAACGGCATGGCTCCTTTTGGCGGTTGGAGAGCTATTTGAAAAAGCTAGGTTTCTTTTAGAACACATCTCATACATATATCGAGGTACGAAACATATTGCACAATATAGAGACTCAAAAGCAAATCCAAAAGTTATATGCAGATAGAATGTGAGTACAGATCCAGGAATCGACGTTTAGCGGGTGCGCCTAATACGAGTGACGTGAAGCATATAACTGCAGAAGAGCCCGTTGGCGTCGATTTCAGTGTATCTGATGATCGTTTGGTGTAGTAGTAGGACTCTCCTCGCGGCCGCTGATGGCTGAGTGGTTAGCTCTTTAGCGCTCGGTACCGCAGGTTTCGGGTTCAAATACCGGCGGTACCGAGCGAGATCAAAACAGTGTAAAGCACATACACAAAACAATAAGAGGAAAGAGTCAATGTCTCCATCAAAGTTCCAGTTCTCCAATATCTTTTATCTTTTTATCAATCATCTTTTTCGAGTCCCCATACCAGTAGGGAGAGATGGTCAATTGGTTAGCTATGTGAGACCATGGTCGTCTGCCTATTGGCAGATTCACAAACAGACGATGTTTTTCTTTTACGGGGTTTTAGGACTGTCATATTAGACTCAGGGGACCTGGTGGCTCAATGGCTAGCTCTCTGGCCCTCGGAACCACAGCTTTCGTGTTTGAATACCGTTACAGGGGCCATCAATGTTTGTAGTAGTTCGAAATTCACTTTAAGCCGTAAGGTTCCTGTCTGATATGCCTCACAGAACCTAATCAGACTACTCACCCACATCATTCCCAAACCGTAAGGGGCAACTCAGTTCTAGGCACAGTGATGTGGTGTTGGGTAGTAGTAGGACTCCTCGCTCCCTCTGCAAATCTTCACAGAGATGTTCTCACACATAAGACAACTGCACAGACCAGAGCACTGTCTCTCTTTCGTTTTTTCATACGAAAGTTTGACGTAAAATACTGTACAAATGTAATTTGATATCAATGATGATTGTACACAAATTAAAAAAATGTTTAGATTAAAGTATCTTAAATGGCTAAACAACAAAATAGGGACTAGTTGGGATTTGACGGCTTTTATGGTGCCAACTGGGCAATAAGTTATCAAACGTCGGAGCCCTTCTTTTCTTGTACTGTTTGCAATTCACTTAAATTACAATTGCAACCCACTACCACTTTGGCGAAAAGATTTTTGACGCCAAATCCCAACGGTCCCTATTCTGTGATTTTGCCTTTTAAATTATTAACTGACATGTATAATTTGATATATTTATTTTCATATATATATGCTTGCCTTTCAATTTATATAACATTTAGCACTTATTTTTTTCCCACTAAATTCATTATTATTTTATCTAATACTTTGTCGAAGTTTCGAAAAAATTATCATTATTATTTTCTTTTAATTAAATAATAAAACATTACTTATTTGGTGTCTAGGGCGGGCATTTAGTGGCGAGAACGCGCTTCGTTTTAGATTGTCCTTAAATTTCATTGAAATTGAAATGATAAATTTGAGAAGTTTATATGATTGTATTTTTTTTTAATATATATTTTGTTCGTTTCAAAATTTTTTTGATTTATAAGTAGTTATTTAGAATAATTTTTCGCTTACAATTCGTCGAACTGTAATTTGCACTTTTTAAATAAAACGAACTTTGGTAAATATTATATTGAAAGAACTCAGTGCTTATTGCATTGCTATTTTGTTTATATATATATATATAACTCAAATTATCCATCTGGCTTAGAATACCAGCAAAAAAGAATTGTAGACAATTAATTTTATTAAACATTCATAATATGCAATTACTAGCTTGCCTTTGTATGACTTTTTTAGTTTGTAATTTATCAATTTTATTTGAGGGGGCTTCAACTTGTCCATAAATTCCTGTTGCTTATTTATAGTTATTTCTTTAAGTTGAAGCATGTATTCTAGGCGCTGAATTCGGGCTTTTAATACCTGAATGGTTTCATTTCTTTGTAGAAGTTCCTGAACTTTCTGTTCGTACAGATCTCGTGGCACAGTGTCAAAAATCGGAATGACAAATAACAACGTTTTCTATATCAGCATTCTTCAGTTCAGTATGCTTGCATTTATCTACTGGTTGTTGTTCCTTTAAACATATACCGGTGGCAGAAATTTCACTTCCCTTAATATTAATACCCTGCTCATCAACTACAATGCTACTGGTTACTTGCTTTTGGATGACTTTTTTCCTTCTTGGATGTTCAGACTTGTTTTTCATGCGGGCATCGATTCTTCCCCTCAAATTATTCAAAAAATATTCGATAGCCTCCCTTTTTAGCACTACTTAACTCTGTGATGGTCGCTTCTGACAAGGCGAGGTCTAACTTCTTCAGGACTTTGTGGTTCAGAATGGTCCAGTTGACTTTCTTCTGGTCTAGTGAATGCGAGACTGGATAGTTGTGAAGGTCTACCATGGATGGGAAGAAATACTGGACCAATTCTGCTGCTAGAGATCCTGTCCGAGAAACCCTGGCCAAGTTTTTCTTCGGCCTCGAAAAGGAATGGTGTCCAGCCAGTCATAGGAGATTGACAAGAGTGTCTCTTTCAATTCCACTCAGTGTCGGAATGGTAATAAAAAGTGCAAAGGACGAAGTATTCCTTAAACAAAACGAGTTCGAAAAAAATTTAGTTTTTACTATAATTTTCTGAAGTAGGTATTCATTATTTCTAACTGATTTGTTTTAAAGTTCAGTGTTTACCAATTAATCTACTAAATTTAAAGTAGTACGTAAAAAAAATGAATATTACCATTAATTCTCCTCGTTTATTTTTGAGCACGTGTTTTAATTATTATTCACTTTTACGAGATTTTGGTTAACATCGACTTTGATCTTTTAAAAAGATTAACTGAAATTTGTTGAGTTTTCGAAGCATTTTAACTGAGGATTAACTTAACATGAAGATATTGGAGCTATTTTTAGAGAGATCAATTCATAAAATCTGCAATGAAATCCTTCAGTCACGTTGCCATGGATACCAGATGGAAACGGAAGTACCTGTTTCGAGTACCAATGGGGTAAATGTACCCCGAAAACCTCCACATAATCATTAATATAGTTAAATTTACATTGAAATTACGTCGTGAATTTAGATAAAAAGAAAAAAAATACGCTAGTAAGTTAAAGATAATAAAGAAAGTTAAGTTAAGTTACACAGGTACAATTAGGGAGTCTGTAACATGTTTCCCACAGTCAGTGTATTAATGAAAAAATTAAAACATATTAAAGAATTTAAAACAAATACATTAGAAATGAAAACATTAACTTCTTAAGGATTTTAAATGTCCTTGCAAATTACGATAGCCAGTATTTGTAAGTGGTTTTTCGCACATTGTAGCAATAAAATGAAAATTTTATTGATGTAATATTTCTGCAATTTAGCTATTTTGAGTCCTAATGAATTCTTTTGTACGTGAGAAGCGACTCAAACGTCGCATCGTAGATAGATCTAGGTCTTTTCAGAGCCACTAGTATCAAAGAGGGGATCGTGGTAAACAGGAATTGTGCGAATAGCTTCATTGCGAATCTGAGGCATTTATCATAGTAAATTTTTTTTGGAGATTTGAATATGTAATCCATTATCGGATTAAGATCAAGATCTTTATGGATTTGTTTCCGTCTAAAAACCATGGATACCATGATGCGGTGAAGCAACAAAGAACTGCTTATTATCTAGGGGCTTCTAGCCTTACATAGCCAGAGAGCGGATTATTGGAACAAAATCCAGAGAATAATGAATGAAAGGGTAGGTGGTCTGAAAAGACAAAGATGTTGGAGACATACAAGAGGTGGAATGGACCGAGAGAGGGTAGATAGAGAATGAGAGCAGTACTGAAGAGTGAGTTGCTGAAATGGAGTGGCTGGCAACTCCGCACAAGAAGGTATCCAGTCACGGACCCCTGCACGATGACTGCGTGTGCAGTCAAATGGCCAGATCCAGAGGTTTCTGACCAGAGCATCTGTAATGGACCACCCAAGGAAGAGTCTCATTTGCAGTTGGTACCTGCTGCCACGTCCCACACGTTGCTGAAGTCCATTCGTCATGATGCACGTTTTCCCATACTGTCTGTTGAAATCATCAACACATGTGAGTGACTGTTATTTAAATGAATTTTTTATTTTGGAAAATAAAAGAAGCCCCACTTACCAGCAGTTGTGGCATATCCACAGGGAACGGGTTTGCGCACGAGAACCATGGAGCAGCAATATTCTGAGATGTTGGGACTCATGTTTTCTATTAAATTGTGATTGCGTATATTTGTACATAAATTATATTTCGATTAATGCTTTAATAGAAATCTACTTTGGACTAATATGTCAATTTGAATGACGTATTTTTAAACCATTTAAATTTGTCAAATATTAATAAGTACATGTTTATTTATATTTTAAATTGCTTTTGAATTAATTCCTGCGTTTCTCCAACATATATAAGTCTTTGAATGCATTCGAACCTGTAGGTTTATATTTGGTATGGGTTACTGCGGATTTTGCTATTTTTATGGTAAATGAGTTATTGCGGAATTTTAATGTTATGTATTGAAGACGGCTTAGCGTGTTTCTTTTTAGATTTGAGTTATTGTTATAAGAGTTTTAAAAGAAATTGGTGCCAGATCAGAACTTCATAAAATTTGCTGATTGTAATCATTATGGTACAAGCATAAAAATTATTAAATTTCTTCATAGTAGAATATTTGACAAAAAGATGTTAAATCAACAAATCCTTGAAAGGCGGACATATCGCGGAGAGAATTAAATTGAGTTTGTCGTGGTGGGAAGGTTTAGCATTAGATGCTGTAATGTTTGAGTAATAAATAACCGGAGTGGTGTATTTATTTTATGATGATACGGAGTGTTGTCTCTTTAATAGAGATTAGTTTCTGAAAACGCGGATAACCTCAATAAGAGATCAAATGGGGATCTTAGCATTTTGCTTCCAGGCTATTGCATCTAACTTGGTCAGAGTGAGTGCAACCTAGATTAAGATGTTTGGCCAGAGCATTTAACGCATATGGGTTGAAGTTTGCAATTAATATTCCCTACTAAGCAGATTTATAGTTTGTAGCCTGTTTCATATGTCAATTTAAATTTTAAAAAGGGATGAAAGATTGAAATACAAAACATGATCCATCTTTTAGCTTTATAGAAAGTCAATATTTAAAAATTCGAAAAAATATTTTGTTCAAACTTTTCTTTACTTATGTCAATAATATGCTAATCCTGATGCAGATATGAATTTATGCATGATTTATTTTCTAGTTATGTCGATATTTGCTGCCAAAAACATGTTCTCTTTCAAAATTGTGCTCACCAAATTATATGCGATTGCTGCTGATAAATAAGCCATAACTACATTACAATATGTAATCTACAAGGACAAATGTTTGACAAGCATTATAAGAATTCTCGAATCAAAAAAATATTGTAGAGTGTGTTTTCAATGTGACAGTTTATTCTTAATATAATTATTCATATTTTTTTAAGTTATTTTTATCCATGTATATAGTTGCACAATGAATGAATTTAGTTTATGAGATATAAAATTTTTAGAAAATTTCTTAAAATAGTTTATTTTGTTCTGCATTGACAGAAATTTTAATATTAAGCAACTGAAAAAGTATTTAGCAAATAATAATAAATTACTATTTTTAAAAAAATACTATTACTAATTAGTTATTACGATATTTCATTAGATAAAATGTTTGTTGCAGCAATTACTTGTGCTTGCAGTAGTTAAATGCAGTTAATAAATATATCTCGTGTGACTGCTACTATACAAGTTACATGAAAGTAATAAATCAAATTTAATTGATCACTTATTTAATTCCTTTTCTTACACCTTCTGACAGTTTATAACTCACAAAATTTGCAATATTGCAATTAATATAAATATTTGTTTACAATTAATAAAAATGTATAAAATAATCAATAAAATGTTTACTATTAATGCAAACTATATCTTTGTGCTAGATCTGTGTTGCTCACAGATCTAGACAACATAGTTTTGACTAAAAGTGGCATTTTTGGAGGCATCCTTTCTAAGAATATATTTAATTTGAAACTACTTTTAGAATAAAAAATTTATAGTTTTCTGTAAACAACCTTCTCTACACATGATTTTTAAAGGAAAAAATCTCAAGTTAAGTTTATCAAATAATTAAAATGTTCATGCTGAAATGTATATACATGTAACAAACATATGGAACATTTTGTAAAAGATGATTTCACAAAAGAATCGAAATGATGGATGTAAAAAATAACTATAGAAAGTAGCCTTTAGTCTGTTATTTGACTTAAGAAATTCAAGAACATCTTAGCTGATTACTAAATTATGAAAAGGAAAAATGGTCACCCAAAGTAAGCATTATAAAACATGCCCAAAAAGACTGTTTCTAACCATACAAAAACTTTCCTGAGATTATACAAGAGCTTTATTTTCCGATTAAACAAATTTTCTAGGCAAGCTTGTGATAATTTATTTCGTGAAAATAATGCTTTTAAATAAGTATTAAAAGCTTTTGTAACACACCAGCCTCTCAGAAAATGCATTTGGTGTATCAAACAAGATGAACAAAGTACAGAATGTACAATTTCTGTAATAAAAAATAGAAAAGGGAAAGTAAAATGATCTATGATAGCATGGTGCAAAAGAAATTATGAAAGTCGAATGTACTTCCAATATACTAAATGGGACCATGGATTCATAAAAAAAATAATAAATAAATAAATAAAAAAATTGTTGACAACTTGGAAAGCCTTAAATTTCAGCTACTATAATGCAATGCCCTATATTCTTAGGTTTAATTGCACAGGATTTAGGAAAACATTGACATTTAAACTAACCTGTACAGTCTCCAAATTAGTCTTTCCACAATCATTGCATATTTTGTTTATGATTAATGATGCAAAGATTTGTTTAAATTTATTTTGAAAACTGTTCCTAAGTATATAAATTTTTTTTAGAGGTGCTACATACTTTGGCTGAGGCTCTAATCTACACTCAAGAGCCAAAACATTATGGCCACCTGTCAATAACGAAGCCGGCCACCTTTGGCACGCAACGCAGCTTCAACCCGCCTTGGCATGGATTACCACCACTTAATACCAGTTAAATCACCACTTCCACCTGATCACGTGCCTTCCACGTCATCCAGGTGAGTTCATTGTAAAATGTAGGGGTGGTCATAATGTTTTGGCTCTTGAGTGTATATAAATTATTCAAAGTTTATATGTGTGTATCCTAGCACAGAATCAATTTGTCTCCAAATTTCACCAAAACTAGCAGGGATACTTTAATATAAAACCTAGGTCAACTTAAAAATAAATAATTTGAAATTGGATCAGTATTATTACCCAGTTTGGGATAAAGAGGTTTCATGGCAATTTGGCAGTATTTCATGGTTGAGCCTAATTTTCCATGCTTGATATTATTTATTATACTTTTCTTCTCGACCAGAATTTTCTACTGTATCTCCAGATGTTCAAAATTTGATAGGCATAGGTGTTCTAGCCTTTCCCAACACAAGGTTGGGAAAAAGCTTTCGTCTAGGCTTTCACATTGGTTTTTATTGTTAATTTGCAAAGCTGCCGAAGAAAAAGAAAACTATTTTATCAGACCAGAACTGACTATATCTATGCACTGCTCTTTGTTCATAAGAAATGCGAAGACATCAGAAAATTAAAATGAACCTAACAGGTCAAGATTAGCCTAGAGCTGAAGTAGTATTTTCATTCATTCTTAAAATGTATTTTATTTTTCAGCTTTTTGTTATTATTATTATTATTTTTTTAAATATATATTTAGAGATGTGTTTAAACTACATGCTGTATGTAACTACAAAACTACGACGTTAGCATTCTTTTTATTTGATGACTTAAATTGTTGCCAAAACACAAGAAATGCCAAGCAAGGGTTACAATGCATTTATTCTCCAAAACAGAATATATTGAAATATTAAGTTAAATAATTTTAATATAACAATCCATTAAATTACATTCGATGAAGGTGCTACTAGCGGGAGATTACTTCTTAATGCATATTCCTGGCTCAGTTGAGCAAATGAAGAGAATAAATTAAACAAATAATGCTATCCCTTAATATTGAATTAGATTTGTCGCTTTACTGAGAATTTTATCTGATATCTTTTTTTTTTTGTGTGAAAGACACTTGCCTTAAACAGGCAATAAATATTTATTTATTTTCTCAGTGTAATTGTATATTATTATAATGATTTATTTGGTTGAACCCAAACTTGAATATGTTGCAAATGAATTTCGTAGTCAGTTCCAAATGTTGCAAATAATTTCGTAGTCAGTTCCAAATGTTGCAAATGAATTTCATAGTCAGTTACAAATATTACAAATAAATTTTTGTTCCAACTATTGAGTAGACCAATATTCTATGTTCAACATCCACTATTCTATATTGAACCCAAGCTTGAATATGTTCCAAAATTTCGTAGTTAGTTCGAACTATTGAGGTGACTAATATTTTTATGTTCAACATCCAATATTCTCTTTTGAACCCAAACTTGAATATGTTCCAAAAGAATTTCGTAGTCAGTTCCAAATGTTGCAAATGAATTTCGTAGTCAGTTCCAAATGTTGCAAATGAATTTCATAGTCAGTTACAAATATTACAAATAAATTTTGTTCCAACTATTGAGTAGACCAATATTCTATGTTCAACATCCACTATTCTATATTGAACCCAAGCTTGAATATGTTCCAAAAGAATTTCGTAGTTAGTTCGAACTATTGAGGTGACTAATATTTTATGTTCAACATCCAATATTCTCTTTTGAACCCAAGCTTGAATATGTTCCAAAAGAATTTCGTAGTTAGTTCGAACTATTGAGGTGACTAATATTTTATGTTCAACATCAATATTCTCTTTTTGAACCCAAGCTAATATGTTCCAAAAGAATTTCGTAGTTAGTTCGAACTATTGAGGTGACTAATATTTTATGTTCAACATCCAATATTCTCTTTTGAACCCAAGCTTGAATATGTTCCAAAAATTTCGTATGTTCAACTATTGAGGTGACTAATATTTTATTTCAACATCCAATATTCTCTTTTGAACCCAAGCTTGAATATGTTCCAAAAGAATTTCGTGTAGTTAGTTCGAACTATTGAGGTGACCAATATTTTATGTTCAACATCCAATATTCTCTTTTGAACCCAAGCTTGAATATGTTCCAAAAGAATTTCGTAGTTAGTTCGAACTATTGAGGTGACTAATATTTTATGTTCAACATCCAATATTCTCTTTTGAACACAAGCTTGAATTTGTTGCAAAGGAATTTCGTAGTCAGTATCAACTATTGAGTAGACCAATATTCTATGTTGAACCCAAGTTTGAATATATTACGAATGAATTTCGTAGACAATTCCATATATTGAGTGTCTATTCTATGTTCACAATTTTTTTCCTTTTTTTTATAATTCAGAGACACTATATTTTCATTCGTGACCAATAAATGATTGTTTTTGTTTTGCTCTCATTAGAACAGAACGTTTTCAACAACGGTAATGCACTATACATTAGTTCACGATATATTATTTCAGTCTTATTTTTATCCGAGTATTTTCTCTTTAGACATCTTTTAATACGATTAATTTTTCTTTCGCAAAGTAGAATCAATTATGAAAAGATAAATAATATTAAATACTTTCTGTGAACAATTTAATATCTCGAAAACTTGTCAATCAATTTCCGAGTGTATATTCTCCTTGGTCGTATTACGAATAAATATCGCATAATGGATAAATGTGTATGAGTCTATCAATTAATTAAATCCAATATTCTCACATTCATTGCCCTGTGGGTGATTCAAATGTTTTCTGTCATGAACAAAACTTAAACAGTTTTGAATTTATTGTGTGTATCTTTCAATTTAACTAATTTTAATTTATATTGATATTTTTCTTTATCTGCATTTAATGTAAACCTAATATCATACTTATAAAATATCCCAAGAAAATCTGTCTATCAAAAAATAGGCATTTAAGTTGCTAAAATACATAAAACCAGATGACGTATTGCCATGTCAACAATATTTTGAACATTGTTTGTGTGTATGTAATTGAATAACCCAACATGTCGTGCATCATATTCTAACTTTTACTTAAGATTCTTATTCGTCCTTTGATTTAATTTTATAGTTGAGGTTTTTTATTTTGCTCTTGAAAGAGCTTTTATGTAATTTATAAACGTAACACAACAATATGCTAACATTTGATGCTACTTTATTCATCTTATTCAGCTTTTTTCCCTTACACTACAGAAACTTTTCTTATTATTTATATTTTATATAAGTAATATAAAACAATAAATAAATTTTATTTCTTTCTTGATTTTTGTATGAATTTTCTTCGCTGGAAGAAATCTCTCTAATTTTGGAATTGGTGTGGGTTGAGAATGTTTGTGATATTACAGTTGTTATTAAACAAATCAATCATTCAAATACATTCCTGTTCATTCCTACTGCATAGTAAAACATGCCATGATTTTGTTTAAAAGTTTATTATAAAATGATCACTAATTACATTTTATGTAAGCTGTGTTTCAAAATTTGCCATATTAAAAATAAAATAATTTTTCAGTTTGGATATTTATACTATTTCTTCAACGTAAATTGAAAAGCTCTCAAACAATTTAAATAATGTTTTTTGTCGAATTTTAATACCAGTCTATGTTCGTAATTCTATGTGTAGGGACATTGAATTACTGATAAAAGATTGTTCAATTTCTGTTGGTATTGCAGATAAGACATCCCAACTTTGCATATTTTGCCATACATGCTGATAAAACGATATAAATGTTGAACTGAATCCTCAACATCAAAAATTACAATTGGTTCCCATTTTTCAACAAGAGCCAATATCGTTCACACAATAATCTTTAAGAGGTTAGATTCAAATATGACACCTGTGGGTGCTGTAACTGAGACTTGAATCTCTGGTGTTACCACTTCCCTTTGATGTCATACATAAGTGAATTTCATCTTTTCAAATTTAGAATTCTTTTAAAAACATCTAATTTTTGAAACCTTACTAATTTGAAAAAGATTACACGTTTTTCTTAATTTACTGGAAAACCAACTTTTATATTTTCCATCCCTCCCTCCCGCCTCCCTGCCCAACGAGGCAACGCTCTTAAAGCGGTAAC
Source organism: Caerostris extrusa (assembly GCA_021605095.1). Taxonomy (NCBI): domain Eukaryota; kingdom Metazoa; phylum Arthropoda; class Arachnida; order Araneae; family Araneidae; genus Caerostris; species Caerostris extrusa. The sequence goes on along the minus strand of BPLR01012748.1, from coordinate 73,194 downwards.
TTTTATTTAATCATTAAGCAAATAGTTTTAGCGCGTATCGGTTTAATTTTGTTGCGAAATAACACCATCCCGGCGACGGCTCTCTCTCTCTTTTCTGAGGTTTAAGAGAAAATGCTTGATCTTTTTCAATTTATCTTAGTTACTTAGTGCCTTCCCTTCGCAAAATCTTTTTCATCCTTCGAATTCGTTAAAGAACACCCTTCCCACCTCCCTCCACCCCCTATTCATTTTCGAACATATTTGCCTATGAGAAGTTTTTGCTTCATATCTATTAATCAACGGGTTTATAATCTCTTCCTTAATCCTATTAAATTTTCTTCAAATTCGGGTATCTAATTTCTCGCTCTTTTAACTCATCTCGGCTTTTGTTTCGCTTTATTCTTCCACCCCCCACCTCACCCCTATCCTTCATTTGCATCACACGATGGTGGCGCTTCCGACGCGAATTTGCATGTCAGTTCCCCCCTTTCCCTCTTTTTTTTTTTTTTTTATTGCCTACTAATCAGCTTAAAACCTTCACGTGTTTCACCGAGTGTCCGGCATTAGTGCATTTTTATGAAGAAAGGAGTCTTCTACATGGTTGGTTCACAAGTAGATCCGGAGCACAGCGGACGAAAAAAAAGTTCAGGAGGGGTTGGAGCAGCCACAAAACTGATTCAAACGACCCTCTTTTGATTGATTGTTTGGTGTGGGATCTATAGAAGGCGTGGACCTTTATTATTTTTTGTGTGTGTGTATCATCGTTTAGTGGCTATTATCTAACGTTTCGTGCTAGATTAATTAGACAGTGGCATAAAGCTCAATATGGGTTTGAGGCTGATTTTATTTTGTTGTTGTTTTATAGATTCAGATTAGACTAGTTAAGTTGCATATAGCAAATTAACAACCGAGTCACTGTGAAGCATAATTTTTTTTTTGTAACAAAGGTTCAATATTAGAGATATTTTTGTATAACTTTAGGGTTTGGTTTGTCGCTCAACTGTCATTTTTTGCTCACTTTAAGCTAATTAGACTAGGACTTACAGTTTAGATACGATTCTGAATACTAACTAACATCCATACCACTGCCAGAATTCGTATCTAATTCTATGCCGCCAAAGGCTAGAACGATAGCCAATTGACCATCAGGACCCTTGCATATTTTTAGAGTGACGTTAAATCTGAAATTAAAATCTTATTCCTCAATGTACAGGCGTTTATTTAATTTAATTTGCCAAACTAACTCATTGAATTTGAGGAATTAGCATCATTGTAACGTTAATGTAAAAATTTTGTAATATCAGCTGCATTATTAGATGGTAGCGCTTCCGACACGAATTTGCATGTCAGTTTCCCCTTTCTTCCTTATTTATTTTTATTTTTACTGGTTGGATCACAAATAGATCCGGAGCACAGCGGACGAAAGAAAAAGTTCGAGAGGTGTTGGAGCAGCAGGACAAGGGCAGCCACAAAACTGATTCAAACGACCCTCTTTTGATTGATTGTTTGGCGCGAGATCTATAGAAAACTGCGAAGAAGACGTGAACCTTTTTCTTTTTTTTCCCTTTGTGTTCCATCGTTTAGTGGCTATTATCTAACGTTTCGCGCTAGATTAATTAGGCAGTGACATAAAGTTCAATATGGGTTTGGTGCTTCTTTTTACCACTCGCAGTTTTATGGCCGAGTTTATTGTAGTCTCAATAAAGGTATGATGAGTATATACTAATGATCAATGTACAAAAAAAAAAGCATTCCGTCTTTTATTATTAAGTAATCGAGGTATAATGTGATCCATAAAAATTACTGATAAAAATAAAATTTTTTTGTCTGCTTGTGTGGGAAACTTCAAGAAGTATCAATATTTTAAAAGTAAAAGGTCACGCTGATTTTATTTTGGATTCAGATTAGTCTAGCTGTCCTATTTCTGTAGTCTAGTTGCTCTAAGTTGCATAAAATAAATTAACAACCAAGTTACTGTAAAGAATAATTTTTTTTTATGACACAGGTTCAGTATTATAGAAATTTTGTATATCTTTAGGGTTTGGTTTGTCGCTCAACGATCATTTTTTGCACACTTTAGGCTAATTAAACCGGATAAAAACGATTCTGAACCACTAACAAACATCCATGTCATCGCCTGGATTTGAAGCTGAAGCCTGTGGTACCAAAGGCCAGAGCGTTAGCCAATTGGTCATCAAGCCGTTTGTATATCTTGTGTGGCCGCATGTAGAATGACGTTAAATCTGAAATTAAAATTTTATTCCTCAATGTACATGCGTTTATTAAATTTAGTTTGCTAAACGAGCTCATTGAATATGTAGAATTAGTGTAACGGTAATGTAAAAATTTTGTGATATCAGCTGCGTTATTATTTTTTTTTTCTGAATAAATTTGTTTGTAATTCTCTCTTAATATTCAATCCAGTGCATTACAAGTTGTTAAATGTACTAATAAAATCGTCTTTTATTGAAGTACAGGTCGCCATAAAATCACTTTCCTTGTATGGAGGTATCTGCTGCTAAAACTAATAAATGGAATAAAACCGAATTTTATACATAGATTATGGAAGGCACAGGAAGATGAATTCCGCTATATAATAAAAATAATAAGAAATTATTACTGAAAATCGCTGATAAGATTGTTTTGGCGCTAATGAAACCAAAAACTGGTCAATAATTACAAGCATGAACACATGGAAAATGGATTGTGCAAAATTTCATTAATATACAAATAATAAAAAGGCACATACAGTACGAAACTCGTAATCTTTGTAATTCACAGTAAAGTCCCCTGGACCACGTGCAACATTTCATTGTCCTGACCTCTCCTGCACAAATGTCGCATCCGGTGTATCTAACGTACTCTAACATTGTTATGAATATTGTTTCCGATATGTTCTCAACTGTTTTGTGTAAACTGTCACTTTGGTTGTTTGTAACAGCCCGTACTATGTTTTTTTTTTTCTTCCAAGGGGTACTGGTCTGTAATATCTCCGTCATACACAACGGATTTAAGGTACTCCCAAAGTCAATGTCCGAGGGGTCGAAGCTGCTATTCCATTGGAAAATTTTGACTGAAATTTCTCTCTTCTTCCCTAAATTGTGCAAATTTCCTAGTGCGTACATGACAGCAGCGCCAAAATGTCTCATATAAGCGACTTTTTTTGCGCAGTTCACCTCTATATATGCTTTTCATAATCTGTGTCTGAAGTTTGGCTCTCCTGTATATCAACCAAACAAAATATGCAATTAAATCTTTTCGTTCAGTATCTGTTAGATATGGCAGACATTATTTACACCAACAGTGCTCGTTCCTAAACAAAATTTTCTCGTTACAAAACACTTGATTTTCAAGAATAAAAATGTTAGACTTACGCATATAAACACTCTATTAGATGTATTATTTTATTTTCAACATTAATGTTTGGATCGAACTTCTCGGAAATTGAACTCATTAATATCTGAATTGAGCTTCTCAAATAATTATCTTAATCCTTTATTGCAAACAACACTGAACTTGATAAATCTAATACTCTGATCGTTTCTCATTTGTCGATTGATTTCGAAGAATAAATTCCAAGATTTTAATCTATCTAATGTCGACCACTAAGTGAACAAAATATTTTGATCATTTGCTTTTCGTTTTGATACCAGTTTGTAATTAATCATCAGCATCTGAATTAAATCTTCTTGTTTAATCTTCTATGATTGAATCGGAATAGATTGAAATTAAAAAAAAAATATCGCTAAAATTGAACATTATAAATAATTTTATATTTCACACTGCGTAGATATTGTTTTCAATATATCGGTATTCAGTTCGAATAAATATGTTGATAGAGGATTGATATATGTTTGCGTATAGAATTATCTATACGCAATTATCTTCATTGTAGCAGAAGATCTACTATCAATATTTGAAAGAAAAATTCTAAGAACTTTGGTCTAAAATAAAAGAACTTAAATCTAAGTATTTTGGACTGAAATTTTAAGATCTTTGGTTCAATACAACAGTCTAACATATGGAGGATTCTTTATAAACATGAAATATATTGAAAATATAGTAAAAATTATATTCAAAATTGTAAAGGCATCTCGTGTTAGATGGCTGGTCCGTGTGTTTATATATGACAATGCATTTCCAACCAAAAGTATAACTTTTTAAGAATTGAGGGAATACGGCGAAGAGGACGACCACCTACTAAGTGGATTGATGATGTCGAAAAGGATCTAAAGTTAATTGGAGTTAACTGATGAGGGCTATTGCCCCAGATAGGGTCAGATGGAGGAAATTTGGAGAGACAACCTTGGTCTCTAATAGGCTGTAGTGCTTAAGAAGAACTTCATTGTAGTGTTTCAGGTAACTAAGTTTAAATCAAGTTTCCGTAAATATGATACAATAAAATCATTATCATCTGTTAAAAGCTAGTAAGAAATTGTTTGAGATTATTGTATAGGATTTTTATTAACGGTTTCCTATTCTTCGTTTTGATTGTTATCTATAAAACTGAGGAGACCTTTACATTATATATAAATAATAAACATAAAACTGGTTTCGTATATAATTTTATTTTTATTTTGGTGGGCTGGTTTTAAGATGTGTTTCTGTATAAGTGATTCAATTGATTAGTGTACGTATCCTATAACGTGGAAGATTTTTTTAAGTATAATTTTTGTCTAATACATCTTGTATGTAAATTTCAGAGGTTTTAAGAAGATTCAATCAGATTTATACACAGTTTCCTTTGAAATAATACACTTTTAAATGAACAACTGCAAAAGTAAGATTTAATAAATTTCTAGCAGAAAAAACTTCAAAGAATTTCAGCATTTGGGAAAAAGGCTGAATGGGTTTCCAAAAAAAAAAAAAGAAATTTTGCGTGGTTTAGTTCGAGACATTATGTATATATATTTCAATTTCGCTTGTTAAAAGAAATGTTGAGATTATGGAGAAAATCAAAATTTTACATTTTAAGTATTAACTCTGTGACATTTACTAAGAAGCCATTTATAAAATGATCAAACAAAATGCGTATTATGAATTTTAAATTTATTACATAAATTTTTAATCCACTTCATAAAACTACTTATATTTCTTTAAATAATTCATATTTATTTCGCATGTACCGTTAGGAATAAAACTAAATATGTATTTACCAATTTTTTATAAATTTAATTTTATTGACATATTTATACATATTTTCCCTCTTCAAGTGTATATAATGTTGTATAATTCCAATGATTTTGTAAATCTCTCGTATACAGACGACTGTTAAACTATTAGCATAATGCATTTATTTCATATATGAAAGATAGGAGAATTTAAATTTACATTCCTGATTTAATTCATTGTAAACACATGTATTAGCGCCACATCTATCATAGTTAAGAGCCTCCTAAATACTCTAATCAGCATTTCGAACATGTTTAGAGATGTAATTGAAAATGTGGTATTATATACAATTCAATAAAAAATTCTTATATGTGAAAAGATCGAATACTACTTCAACCAAAAATAATTCCATATATACATCTAATGGATTGACAGACATTGATATTTCTTTCTCTTTTCTTAAATGCTACATTTGTTTAACCCTGTTATCAGTATTTATAACTGAGTGGTCTTTTTTAAACTAATATCTGTAAAATATTAATAAATATTTGTAATGAATGAGATATTTATTTTAAATATTCTAAAAATAATGATAATTAGCTGAAGACCCTGTAAGTAAATGACACTGTCGATCAAGCATATTTTTTATTAAATTTTTTTCATTCATTGAAAAGTACCATTGTGTAAAATAACTGTTGGTTTGGTTTGTCTCTCTACGGTCATTTTGTGTAAACAAGGGCTAAACGGGACTAGGATATTAATTGATCAAAGTAATAAAACACACCTCCCAATAATTTGCAAGAAATTTCGAGTTTAAAAATGTTTAACGATTTTATGCTTTTAAAGCGTATTTTTTATTAACGACCATGTGGCGTAATAGATAAATATAGTTTGGTTTATAGCTCTACGGTCATTTTTTGCACACTTTAGGCTAATTAGACCAGGACCTACAGTTTAATGTGGATTCCGAACTACTAACAAGCATCCATACCACCGCCAGCCAAAACCTGAAGCCTGGAATACCAAAGGCTAGAGCGCTAGCCACTTGGCCACCAGGCCGCTAAAATAGCTGTTAAATTCAAACTTTCTCACCGGATAAAAGAGAATAAACTGAATCCTTAACAATCCCATTAACAGTTTCAAAATCAACCTCATTAGAAATTGTTAAATTCAACCTTTCGATCGAGCATAATTTCTATTAAATTTCTTTCACTCGTTGAAGAGTGTCTTTATGTTAAATAGCTATTGGATAAATCAAATCCTTAACAATCCCCTTAACAGTTTCATAATCAACCTCATTACAAATTGTTAAATTCAACCTTTCGATCGAGCATAATTTCTATTAAATTTCTTTCACTCGTTGAAGAGTGTCTTTATGTAAAATAGCTATTGGATAAATTAAATCCTTAACAATCCCCTTAACAGTTTCATAATCGACCTCATTACAAATTGTTAAATTCAACCTTTCGATCGAGCATAATTTCTATTAAATTTTTTCACTCGTTGAAGAGTGTCTTTATGTTAAATAGCTATTGGATAAATTAAATCCTTAACAATCCCCTTAACAGTTTCATAATCAACCTCATTACAAATTGTTAAATTCAACCTTTCGATCGAGCATAATTTCTATTAAATTTCTTTCACTCGTTGAAGAGTGTCTTTATGTAAAATAGTTATTGGATAAATTAAATCCTTAACAATCCCCTTAACAGTTTCAAAATCAACCTCATTACAAATTGTTAAATTCAACCTTTCGATCGAGCATAATTTCTATTAAATTTCTTTCACTCGTTGAAGAGTGTCTTTATGTAAAAATAGTTATTGGATAAATTAAATCCTTAACAATCCCCTTAACAGTTTATTAACAGTTTAACATTGAATCATTAACAGTTTTATAATGAGCTTCATTAGAAAATTGTTAAATTCAACTTTTGATAACTGATTGTACAAGTGTTAGGACACAGCGACCATTTTTTAGATAACAATTTCTGATAAATTCCTTTTAGTCTTTACTCGTTTTACCCCTGCATGAGAAATGTAAATGTTATTATAATAATTAATATTATATTATAATAACATTTACATTTCTCTGCAGGGAAAAGGAGTAAAGAATAGTTTTTTCTAAAAAAAAAAAAAAAAAAAAAAAAAAAAAAAAAGTAAAGTCTTCAGAAGTAAACAATTTTGAATTAACCTTTCATTTAAATTTCCATTATCTACAGCTACATTTTATCCCATAAGCTTTTTTTAACTTTGCTTTCCAAACGTTGTATTTTTTTTTCTGTTATCCTGTACAAAATTTTTTCTAATACTTAGTTCTATAAAATGCTTTTAAAGTTTTTTTAATGTTATGCTCACAAATATAAAATAAATTAATCTGTACTGCAAATAAATAGTTCGATCGCTATCGAAAACTAAATTACTAGAACGTTTAAAGTAGGATTACAGATATTTCTACGAACTTAATTTTAGAAACTCATCAATTCCTATCTACAACTATCATAGACATGTTTTGAAATTTAAATAAAACCAAGCTTTTAAAGTATAATCTGCAAGTTCTTTGTAAAAACAACATTTCAAATACATATTTATTTCAGAGGCTTAATGATTCACTTAAATTTCAATTTATAAATTCAAAGAAAAAAGTTGTTTTTTTTACTCTTTTTTATATAGAATGTTAGTTTCAAAATGAAACATTTTAACCTCGAATTATTTCAATGATTCGTCTAAAATACTGATCCGTCTAAAGCTTAACACTAAAAAAAAAAAAAGAAATTTGTTTTTGTTTTCGTAAATTTATTCAGGATTCTAGACAGAAAACAACTATTACTGAACGGTTCAAAACCCTCGTTCAAAGTCTTCTGCTTTTTCTGTTCTTTTCTGTTGGTAATCGTGATTTAATGTTGATTTTCATAGTTCATGGTCTCTGAACAATTTCTTTCTTTTGCTATATGATAGAAGAATTTGCTGCCTTGAACTTAAGTTTGCTAAACTACAGACTGTTGTTTTGCTAGTGGGTTGACTTTTATTTGAATTTTCATTTCTAATCCAACACTGCTTTCTCGTCGTTGTGAACATTGAATTTCTATGGATTACATAAAAATGCAATGATTTGGTGGCTGCTTAGTTAATAAATGTATAGTTTTTAACTTGCCACTTTCTTTTAATTTTGCTAAACTACAGACTGTTAGTTTGCTAATGGGTTGACTTTCACTTGAATTCTTATTTTTAATCTAACACTGCATTCTCAACCTTGTGAACATCGCATTTTTTGCATCCATAGAAATTTAATGATTTGGTGGCTGCTGAATTAAAAAAAGTATAGTTTTTAACTCGACACCCAACTTGTCATAGTCCTGCACAAGGTTAGAATTTAGTAATGGTGTCATTTGTATTGTTAAAAACTCAAAATTTAATAAATTAGCATGTATTCAATATTTTCATATTCCAAAAAGTAATGGGTTGATTATAAATGGTATTGAATATAATATAAGATTTCGAGTAAAATATTTTTAAAAAATAAACTTCGGAGTGTTAAGTTGTTAGACGGATCATCACATCCTAGTTGAAAGCTTTCAATGTTAAAAAGTTTCATTTTTAAATTTTACTGTCCCATAATACCTTTTATGCTAAAGCAGAGTGCGACCTGGTGGCCAATTAGCTAGCGCTATGGCCATTGGTACCACAGGCTTCAGGTGTGTAACCTGGCTGCGGCAGGATGTTTGTTATTGGTTCGGAATCCACTTTAAACTGTAATATCTAAATTATGCCTAAAGTGTGCAAAACATGACCGTAGACGACAAACAAAACCTTTAAAACAGAATGTCAAACCCGTGGCCCAACGCTGTAATGAGTGGCCATTTTTAACAGAACGGCGTTCCTTCTTGTCCACAAACTCTGAACCATTTTTAATTTGCTTTTCATTTCAGTTTAGTTCCTTGTGCCGCAGATTGTAATACCACATTGGAACAAGTTATGCCAAATAAAATATTTTTTATCGAAATCCTTACTAAAAATATATAATTCCTACTAATATTTTTTTCTCGAAGATGATTTTGCTTTTTAGCTCCTCCGTAGTTATTTAGTTTATATTCTGAGACCGAAACCCATTTTGGGGTTACTTGCATCAGTTTGTTGTTGAATAATTCTTTTGAAATATTTCTGTTCGAGTCTCTAGAAGCTATTTTTAAGTGTGCACAAAATGACCGTAGAGCGACAAACCAAACCAAACTAGACGGTATTTTACTACGTGCTTAAAAAAGAAACGAAAAGGTACAGTGAAGGGTTAAAAATCATTATCTTATTTATTTTTTTAAAATTCTTATTACATAAAAATGTGTAAAAATAAAAAAAATGAAGAGGAATATTTAAATAACACAAAAAAATTATCTGCACCTCCTATTTTATTTCTTAAAATATTCTCTCTTTTTAAAACGTTTCATCTGCTCATTAAATAAACGATAAAAATTCTGGACGAAAAAAAAAATGACTGATTATGTATGCTACGATAATTTTACGTATTATTATTCAAATAAACTTATTAATATATTTTATATGTGGTCCCAGACATTTTAGCCCTTCAAATGTAGTCCAAGGAAGCTGAAATATTGGACACTCTTTTATTAAAATGGAAGAAAATAATATTCCCCTCATTTGCATATAAGTATATCCAAAAGTGTCCCTAAAACAAACAAAAAGTAACGAAATCGTTATCCAATCATTTTTAGCTTTCTATCTTTTTTTCTTAAATAAACTTATTAATATATTTTGTATGGTCCCAGACATTTTTTTTCCCCCTACAAAATGTAGTCCAAGGAAGTTGAATTGTTGGACACTCCTGCATGCGTCAATTGTGCCAAATAAAATAATTTTTATCGAAATCCTTACTAAAAATATGTAATTCCTACTAATATTTTTCTCGAAGATGATTTTGCTTTTCAGTTCCTCCGTAGTTATTTAGTTTATATTTTGGGACCCAAAACCATTTTGGGATTACATGCATCAGTTTGTTGTTGAATAATTCTTTGGAAATATTTTTTGTTCGGATCTCTAGAAGGTATTTTTAAAGTGTGAACAAAATGACCTTAGAGCGACAAACCAAACCAAACTAGAAGGTATTTTACGTGCTTAAAAAAAATTTTTTTTTTTTCAAAACGACACGAAAATATACAGTGAAGTGTTAAAAAAACATTATCTTATTTATTTTTTTAATTCTCATTACATAAAAATGTTTAAAAATAATGAATATGAGTATTTAAATAATGCAGAAAATTATCTATACCTCATATTTTATTTTCTAAAATATTCTCTCTTTTAGTGAATAAAACTTAAATAAAGAATAAAAATCCTGGACAAAAAAAAAAAAATGTCTTAGAATAAATAGGACGATAATTTTACCTATTATTATTCAAATAAATTTATTAATATATTTTGCATGGTCCCAGACATTTTTCCCCTACAAAATGTAGTCCAAGGAAGCCGAAATATTGGACACTCTTTCATTAGAACGAAAGAAAATAATATTCCCCTCATTTGCATATAAGTATATCCATAAGTGTCCCTAAAACAAAAGGAAAGTAACGTTATCCAATCATTTTTAGCTTTCTACCTTTTCTTCTTAAAAGTTTATCACGCGAGACAAATTTCTCCGATGCCGCGCCAAATTCCACAACTTCCGGTGCCCTGAAGCAACTCTTCCCCTTAAACCATCTCCCATCTTTCAAAAAATGCAAGGCCGAATCCAGGGTAAGGGAGACTGCCCTCCATCCATCCGAGGAAAAAAAAAAAAAGAACTCCTTCAAAGAATTCAAAATCGTTTGATTTGAGCACCTCTTCTCCATTCCGTCATTGGGGGTCTGTCTTCTTTTGTTACGCGATGATTTGTGGGTGTAGGGGGGGAGAAGCAAAAGAATTCAGGCCAGAAGAGAAAAGAAAGGAAGAAAAAAAGACAAATAAATAAATAAAGGCGCTCTACCTTGAGGGCTGGCTAGCGCGAGGGGATTAGCGAAGTCCGGGCCGGGCCATAATCTGTGGCATTACGGGCCAGAGATAGAGCGGGGCGGATTTCTGCACGTCTGGCGCCTCAGGGATTACGCTAATCCTGTGCTGGGGATTAGGGGTGGCTCTTGGAGGGGCGGCGAGGATTAGAAAAGACGCGTGCTGCCGCCTACCCTGCGTGCCAACGATGTTTGCCGGCTGAGCGTCACTAATCCTTATTCAACATGCAAGCCCACGCTCGGTTTTAGTGAAGGGCAACCAGTTCGCTGGCTCACATATGACGGTGGCATCTCGCCGGTAGCGGCCGCAACCATGGACTACCTCCTGCCGCCTTCTTTTTGCCGCCGACCGACACTTGGAATGCGTGTTTCGGTGAGTATGCCCTCACGTGTCTCATCGCTGTTTGTTTTTCAGCACGCTGTCTGGTTTCTTTTAACGGACAATTATCACTCCACTGTTAATTGCTGGTTGTCTTGATATTTTTCCCTCGTTTCGTGTGCGTTATTTGGATGATGAAGTCAACTTTATTTAATTACTGTAGTTGTTGTAGTAAATATTATTTATTGTTTTTTTGTTTAAACTTTTCTTTCTTTATTTGATTATTATTATTTTTTTTTAAAGAATCGTTTTCTCACTTTTATGTATATATATATTTTTTTAGCGAATAATAAGTGGGTGTAAATTTCTCGTTTATAATTTTTATTTACTTTTTTTTTTCGTTTGGGTTTGTGTTTAAAATTCTTTAAACTCTATTTCTGTTTTTTATATATTACTGTTGACTATTACGTTAACAATAAATAATAATAGTTAACTGTTTATTTATTATTATTAATTTTTGTTGTTGTTGAGAATCGTTTTCTTGTTGGTTTCTTACAAGAGTAAAATCAGGCTAATTATCATTCGATTGTTAACTGTTCATTTTTTATCTGTCTGTAGTTTGTTCATTCCGCACATAAATTATTCAAATGGATGTGGTTTATTTTTTTAATAGTTTTTAATCAATTCTTATTTTTACCTATCCGTTTTTTTTTTTTATATATGCGTTATGCATTAATATTATAAGAGAATTTGTGTTGTACTGATATTTTTGTTGGTCTGTCTGATTTCTTATGACGAAAAATGAGGCAGATTATCATTTGAATATTAATTGTTTATTTATAATTCTTCTTTTTTACATGGAATATTTGAATGGATAGTGATTAATTCTGTAGTTGGAATGCTTTTTCTCTAATTTTTATATCTTATTACAATTGTAGGTATTCAAAAATTATTTGTGCATGGGATGTTATTGCTAGTTGTTACTAGTCGTGATTTATTGCTTGTTCTGTTTCGGAAAGCAAAATGATAGAATAATATTTCGCGTATAAATTAATGAAGCATCTCATTTCTGTTGAATTAATTTTTATATTATGATTAGGTTATATTTTTATTAGATTTCTAATCAAGTCTTTTTGTTAAAATGTTTATTTTATTTACAATTAGTTACTTTGTTTTGCTATGCTTATTTCTATTATAAAGGGGCTAAATAATTTTTGCTTGCCTATAACTGAATGCTAGAGAAATTGCTACTTCTTAAAATTACTTTCTTCTACTACTTATCAAGTCTTATTGAACGAGATTGATTAGTTGGTTTTTATTTTTAAGCGATTTTCTGATTTTCTATTGCATATAAATTGATGAATTGCGGATATATCATTCAAATATCAACCGTTTATTTTACTAATTTTAAAGACATTTTATTTGAAATGATTGTGGATATTTTTTAACTTTAATATTTACCCTGTTACTTATTTATTATATTAGATTTTATAACTTCATTATGTTTTTCTATGTTGTTTCATTTTGCTATTTTTAATTAAAAAAAATGTATTTTGATTTTAGTAATATTTTTCTCATTCTCGGTTTTCTCATTTTCGGTTTTGTTCCGTGAGAAAAAAACCATAAAAATGGGAAAATTTATTTATTTTATTATTTTTGTTTCTAGTAATTTGAATAGATTGTGATATATTATTGTGATAGTCATTTTATGAGTCCATTTCTGGTTGAACAACTTATTACTTTAAAATTACTTGAGCGAATTATACTTTTGAAATTACTTTTATTTTATTTTGAATTTTGGTAATTAGGTCTGTGGCTATTTTCACTACTTTTTCACTTACAAAGGAAAGAAATCATTATTATGACATTTGTTATCCACTTATAATTTTTCAAATAAATTGAAAGTTTTATTGGTTATATTTTTCTCTCTAATTTGATTTTTAATTATTCTCTTTAATTTTTCTATTATGTAAACTAGCTCAGAATTAATTTTAAACTGAATTTTTACACTATAGAAAATTCAGATTTTGACATAAATCGGAATGATTATAATTCGAAAGTGAATCATTTATTCATAATTAATGATTTTTCAATGAATCACTTAAATTATAAGATATTAAGGTTTGTCATATTTTATTTTTTTTTATTTAACTGGCTACTTTTTAAAAATATATTTTCAATACAAAGGGCAGAAGAAGACGAAATTCAGCATTGATTCAAATGATCTTTTCTTTCGCCTGCAAAGCAAAACGAGGGAAATGAACTGTTGATTTTCTTTCTTTCAAGTTAATCAATTAAAGGATTCCAAATTACTTTTTCATGGCTCGAATTATTTTTAAAGGTGCTTATTAATTTCATCATGGCAATAAAATATAAATTTCATGTGGTTTAAAAAAATAGAAGAGCTTTTTCTTTCTGTGTTGACTGTTTTATTTTATCAATATAAAATAACTTTACCGTGATTATTTAAGGAATTAGAAAAAAAAATTGTTACTTACATGCGAATTAAAAATTGTAGTATATTATTTCTTAGTAATTTCGCTATTCTAAAAATGGATTTTTCAACGATATTATGGTTATTTCAAAAGGAACATTCAAGGGAAATTATTAATTCAAATGAATTTTTTAACTGTAATTTTTTTTTTTTTTTTTTTTTTTTACTGATATATTGAAAAATGTAGTACTTACTTCATATTATAAGTTGTCTTTCAAAGAGAAATATCCACAATTTAGTATAACGTGTGCAAATGATCAAATAATATAATTGTGGATGTATAGATTTTCAATTTTTCATCCAAAAGCATTTTTAAATTTCACTGTTTGCTTTCAAAAACATTTATTTTTTTTTTTTTAATTCAATTTTTGATCAAAAAAACGATTCTTAAAAATTTTTAAATTTCAATTGTTGCATCTAAAAACATTTTTTAAATTTTTTTAGTAATTTATCAATAAACATATATCTTCTCGTAGTTTGTGTGGGTACAAAAAAAAAAAAAGCTGTTTCATGTGCTTGCTGTTTGAAATCTACTACGTTATATGGTAATAATAAGTCACATTTTTTTGATATTTTAAGATTTTAATTATTTATTATTACTTTTACATTATATGTATTTTTATTGTAGGTGATAAATTTTTAAAAAATCAATGTTATATCTCTTAAAATGTCATTGTTAAAAATTCTTCAACTTCAAATTTTAAGTAACTCATTAAACAATATTAGATTTAGAAGAAGAAATATATTTTTAAATCAAAAACGAAAAATCTTGAAGGTTGAAATCCGTATTTTCCTAACTACAATTATCTTTAATTGTTCTACCTTTTCTGCCATAATTGCAAACTGCTTATGGCAATAACATCCCTTCTTCCGCTTCCGGTAGACATGGTCAATAATTCCTTGCCTATGTAAATGCAAAACTAAATCACATCGACGTTCAAAGTTAATCTGATGGTCGATAAATAATGAGTTAATCTGATACAGTTCATTAATTTAATTTCAAAGAATCTATTGCCTCCCAATTACGAGAATTGAAGGGATTTCCTTTTAATTTCTTCACAAACTAAGAGGTGTTACCAATCATCAAAGCACCATCGCTATAGAGAGGTCAGGAAGGATTGTAAACAATTCGCAACGGATGAAGATTTTCATTAAAATAAGCGTAATTAGTGGTTATTCGAAAAGCAACGGCTTTATATTTAGTTTAGGCCATCTTAACACACGGCGGAGTCTGTACGCTACAATGCGATAGAGACCCCCTGCATAATTTTTATATTAATTATTTATTATTACTTTTTTCATTATATGTATTTTTATTGTAGCAATAAATTTTTTGAAAATAGATATTATATCTCTTAGGATAGTCATTGTTTAAAATTCTTCACAATTCATAACTGAACGGAAATTAAAAAAAAAAAAAAAAAAAACACCACGTTGAATTTCATTGGTTTTTTTAATTGATAAATAACACAATGTTTTAAAATAAAGTAACCTATTACTGGAATTAAAATCAGTCATATTAAAAATAATAATTATGAATAATTATTGTATTTTTAATTTAATGTAAAATCTTAATTAATCTTAGTCACTGTTAAAAATTCTTCACAATTCAACATTAAATAGAGACTAAAGAAAACTGTAATTTACTAGAAAAATATATTTCTGCAGTTTGTTTGAATTTAGAAGATATATGTAATAGAATACAAATTATTAAACTTAAAAATTCTAACAAACTCTTTACTAAAAATTATTTTTTAGACTTTCATTTTTTTATTCTTCTAATAGACAAAATTTTCACCAATTCAGTGACAAAATTTCTGAATTTTGTTCATAGATTCTGTATTTAGAGTTTATAAAAATCCCTAGAATAATTAAGTAAATAAACTAAAATAATTTTATGAAATGTGCTGTAGGTACTTTTGAAAATTCCATATTTAAGATCCTTTTTATGTCTGTCCTTTTAAAATGCCTTGTCTTTTCAAAATATATAATACAAAATCTGTTCTTAAAACGGGTTTTGATCTGATTTTTTAACATCTAAATAATTTCAAGATTATATATGTACAATCCATAAAACTATCTATAAACACTAGTTTTAAATTAATTTGAAAAACATTTAGTGCTTCTATGGAATGTAGAAATCTTTTTACATGGCGAATTCCACAATCGAATAACTGCCAAAAGCTTCCATAATTTGAGTATGAGTTTTATTATGTTGTTCTGGTGAAAATCACACTAAAGTTATGTGTTGCTCCTGTCATATCAAGTGATAAACAGAAGGCAAAAAAAAAAAAAAAGAACGTAAATCTTCAAGATGTAACTAACTGCAATTATTTCTTTCTAAATGAAATATACTTTTTTTTTTTTTTTTTTTTTTTTAAATCTACAATGAGCATAAACAGAATCTGTGCTATGTTTAGTAAAAATACAAAAGCGAAACTTTCCTGTACCATAACTATACGTAACCCAAACCGCTTATTATGTACCAAATTCCTACCTTAAAATTTTCTCACCGGCATTTCTTTGACTTCTACCGTTCTTTTTATTTATTTTTTACACACCTTTTTCGTTCCTCTTTTCTTACCTCAGACTTGCTGACTCGGATTTGAGATTTCGGAAATCTTTTATTGTTTTTGTTAACCACAATGTTTGTCCCTTTTTCGTTGTTATTTTTACTGTCAAATAAAAATATGCAGTTAATCCATCCAAGCTAGTAAATGATTAAATGGTGCGGTATATAATTTTTCTATAGCAATCATTATCAAACAATATTGTTCACAAAATTCAGATGCTAAATTTGTGAATGTGCATAGGATGGCAAATAGCTGGTAGTTTTTCGGATTTGGATGTTTTCCTTTTTTATGAATTGTTTTAAACCGCTTATTTGCAGCATTTAAAACTTCTTGACAACTTAAATAAAAATATTGCTCCATTATGATTATAGATAAAAATGAAATCCCATCAAATTTTTTTCTAATTTCAACTTTTGCTTTAACTAAATGATGATTGTTGTAGAACTTACAGAGAATGTTATATCCGTTTGTGTTCATGAAAATTTGTATAAAAAGAAAATGATCAAATCGCAGAAAAAATCAAAGAAATGATCAAATCGCTTTTCTATTGAGCGAAGGACAAGAAATTGGTTAGATAAACGTCTGTGTGTGGGTAAAATATGGCCCTGTATGTAAAAATGTAACATGCAAGTCTGGTCCTATATGTGGATTAATTTGTGCAAAGAAAATGCATGCGTTTTCAGTTAAATGACTAAATGTGGTTTTTATATTTTTATTATTATCATTACTACCCGTTAACACTAACATTGAACTAGATGCCTACTGTTATACTGAAACTTACTTTGATTATGTAAAACGTACCAGAGCACCATCATTACATATACATATACATATTCAATTTACATTTATAAAAATCTGATATTTAGTCTTGTTGAAGATTAAAGCATAGCTTACACCCAATCCAACCTTTTGTTCGTTGACAGTGACCTGTTTCATCTTACGTCTACTTTGTTAACATGTCTGCAGGTGTTACTTTATTGCCAGCTCCAATCTAAGTTAATCTGTAGATCTATGCAAAATTTCCCCATGAAATACATTGGACGCGCAACTTGTTCACTTGTGTAAAGGGGTATACATTATATTAAAATTATAATCATAAAGACTTCTGGGTTATTATTGTTATAAGTTTTTGTTTCGCCCAACAAAAAGAAAGTTTAGCATCCCTATATATGTTTGTTTTCTATAGATGGAACATAATGCAGGCGTCTTTCAATTTAAATTCTTTATTTAATTCATTGAGTTGCTTGGTATTGTTAGAAACCACTTGCTGCATGTTCCCAGTTCAATTGAGGCACATAATGAAAAGCTACATATACATTATTTATCATTCCGTTAGTTTGTTAAGAATAATAACATTAAATATACATAAAAATGAGTCAACCATCTCATTTGTTTTCTCAATACGACTTATAGCTTAACAATGCCCTGTAGATAGAATGTTATAGACATCTTAAAAAAGCAAAGTCATAAAATTAATATTCTTTATCAAAAGAGAAACAAGCGCTTTTAATATTATGAAATACTGTCGTATAATATGAGCCAGAAACTCTTATGTGACTTGCAAATGACATATAAAAAATAAATCATTGTCGTATATTTTAAAGAAAATGGCCCCACTTTTGATTATAATTATTTTCTACTTCATTTATTTATTATTTGTTTACTTTATTTATTTTTAATTAATTAATTAATTTATTATTATTTTTAACATTATTATTTTTACTTTATTATTATTATTATTATTTACTTTATTTATTATTATTTTTTACTTTATTTATTTATTACGATTTTTTTATTTATAATAAATAATAATAAATAAATAATCTCAGCTCACTTTTGATGGTCTTACCTGGTCACTCTTAGTCAACTGATAATTGATTGAGCTATCATATATTTATTTCAATGTGGTAGGTACACTAAAATAAAATAATTGGGCTATTATCTTGTCAAAAATATTAAATATAACAGATAAAAGATTTAATTTTTTTTTCTCAATAAACCAGAAAACCACTTCACTAGTTTAAAACCTAGTTTTTATTGATGAAAGTGACTAGTCAAGGAATCTTCATATTCGACAATTTTGACAAGTGTTCGTTTATAAGAGAAAATTTTTGTTTTGGAAATTAAATTTTAAATCATGTTCGTACATTTATTTATTACACTTACGTTTTATCGTCATAAAAATTAATAACCGTTCACAGAAAATTAAAAACACATTTTTTTCTTTTTAGTGTAAATTTTATCCGTAAGATTTTTTTTTGAATGTCATATTTGTTACTGTTAAATATACCAAGTCATGTTTATAAAACTTGATAATGATATAACCTTTAAGTAATTAAAAATTTATATGCAATTTTCAAGAAAAAAATCCACAAATTATTAAATGTAATAGGATTCTTAACAATGATGTACATGATGGTTTTATGATAGGCTTTCTTTTTAGAAATAAAGAAATTAATATAAAATTAGACAATATGTGTAATGTCTGATAGAAATTTTTTCCTACAATAATAATAAAAATGCACTTTTGAAATGAAGTAAGCTATGCATGATCTATTTGAAAAGTTACACATGATCTATTTAAAAAGCTACACATGATTTATGTGTAGTTTTCTTTTTAGCCTTAGAAAATAAGATTAAGAAAGTGAATTTTTTTAAACAATTTCAATAAGTACAAAAATATTTTTTGTTTGAGAATCGTTTAATTTTGAATGATTTAAAAAAATATCTATGAATATTATTATTTTTTATAATAACTTTTATGCTCTTGTAAGCAAAGATTTCATGCGGATTTTTTTTTTTTTCTCTCCTTAAGAACTGAGTTCACCATTATGTTTATACTTAGATACAAAAATAATCCGCATTTTCTCCCCTTACTAGATATCTAAAACTAATAAAACATTTGTTTCTAAATCGCATCTATACTTAACTTTAAAAAAATCAAGACTCTAAAAAAAAATCCGATTTTGTGTCTTCTCTATATACTTAAAAGCTTTTGTCTTACTCACCGAAGCAGATAAGACATCCTAATTCGGGCCTCAAAGAAAAACGAAAGAAAATCCCGCCTAAGTTCTTCCGTAAACTCCGAATCCTCCTAAGTCACCTTTTAGCTGAGAGGTAGGAACTATTTTTAACCAGGATTGCAATCGAAATTAATCACTTTTTAAAGCTATCGGCATCATCTGACTTAAGCTAATTCCTGCTTCAAATGAAGTCCGGTGTCGGGAATGTTCTGGAGCATGAACTAATGCCTCCCGACTTTATTAAAAGAAGGTGGCCCTCTATCACTTCCACCTTCTGTTTGACGAAAGTTTTTGTAGTTTGGCTGCTAAATCTCTGTTTACCGAGATGCTATTGCAGTTGCCCCGAATGAGGCTTACCTGCTATTTTTAAAGGTTAGAAATTGCCGTCGAAAAGGAATGGGCCATCTTTTTATAAGCTTTTGATTTTCGAATTGATCATGCGTAGCTTTTTTTTTTTGGTAAAAGTAGTTTTTAAAAAATGCATTTTATTTTGGAATAAATGCCCAAGAGTTCACCCAAAGGTTTTGCAGCTGTTTGATGGGCAATTGGCTAGCGCTCTGGCCTTTGGTATCACAATGTATCTGGTATATCAGTTATGCCTCTCGACTTTATTAAAAGAATGTGGTCCTATATCACTTCCACCTTCTGTTTGACGAAAGTTTTGTAGTTATTTTCTACTTACAACAAATAGAGATTCACCCAAGGTTTTATAGCTGTCTAATGGCCAATTGGTTAGTGTGTATCACAGTATATCTGGTATATCAGTTATGCCTCCCGGCTTTATTAAAAGAAGATGGCCCTCTATCACTTCCATCTTCTGTTTGACGAAAAGTTTTTGTAGTTTAGCTACTAAATCTCTGTTTGCCGAGATGCTATTGCAGTTGCCCCCGAATGAGGCTTACCTGCTATTTTTAAAGGTTAGAAATTGCCGTCGAAAAAGGAATGGGCATCTTTTTATAAGTCTTTTTGATTTTCAAATAGATCATGCGTACCTTTTTTTTTTTTTTTTTTTTTTTTGTAAAAGTAGTTTTAAAAAGATGGATTTTACTTTGAAATACTTATTGTCCACCTACAACAAATAGAGATTCACCCAAGGTTTTGTATTGTATAAAGATCATATTTTTTAATTTTCTAATAAACTTTGTCGAAAAATCTGACAATTACAATCA
Source organism: Caerostris extrusa (assembly GCA_021605095.1). Lineage (NCBI taxonomy): Eukaryota > Metazoa > Arthropoda > Arachnida > Araneae > Araneidae > Caerostris > Caerostris extrusa. The sequence continues at coordinate 52,532 of BPLR01012748.1, read as the reverse complement.
TGGCGGCCTGATGGCTTATTGGCTAGCGCTCTGGCCTTTGGTACCGCATGCTTCAGTTTCGAATCCTGGCGGTGGAATGGATGTTTGTTAGTGGTTAGGAATCCACTTTAAACTGTAGGTCCCGGTCTGTTTAGTCCTCGTGTGCACAAGATGACCGTAGAACGACAAACCAAACTTCAATTCCCGCCTTTGTTATTTAGTTTATCTTCTGAGACCCAAGTCCATTTTGGGGTTATATACATCAGTTTGTTGCTAAATAATTCTTTTAAAATATTTTTGTTCGGGTCTCTAGAAGATATTTAAGTACTTACAATTTTTTTTTTTCCAAAAAGAAACGAAAATGTACAGTGAAGGGTTAAAAAAGAAACATTATCATATTTATTTTCACTTTTTTTATGTCACTTTTTGCACACTTTATGCTAATTAGACCGGGACCTACAGTTTAACTGTTTAATTTTAGGAGAAGATATTTCTTTACATGATTTAGAAAAAGAGGAATATACCGAAATGGTATAGAATATATCAAATCAAAATTAAGCATAACTTTAGTAAGGTCGATGATTTATAAAAGTAAATAAAATAATGTTATTAAGTTATTTTAATGCTATTATTTTTCCCATTTTATAATTGATAAATATTTCATATCAATTAAAAACCGCATTCTGTAATTGAACTTCTTCTTAGTCAAGGATTGCAAACTCCATTAGTCCACAAAAGGCACATACAAAGTCCACAATACATAACCGACATCCTTCGTATTCTTTAGGTGCTATCAATTTTTAGTGATTTGTAGTTGGAAGGTTGTTTGCATTTTCTGTATTAAAAGCTATATGACAGTACAGAGCGTCTTTTTGAATACAGATGTATAAAAAGATATTAATATTACATACACTTACTTTACAAAATTTTTGAAAAAGTTTTTTTCTATTTTTTCATAACATATAGTACAATTTTTATTCTGCAATTTTTTTCTTTTCTGCCTAAATAAATCATCATAGTAGATTTTCTGATAAAGATGTTTTTAATGCAATAATTTATACTTATAATTAATCGCTGACTTTTCTAGATAATTGCCAGTAGAATAAATATTCAGAATTTCTTATACAAGAGTTTTTATTTGCCAATTTAATAGTTTTGTGGGAAAGTAACATTCAGGGAGAAAATTCACTTTTGCACTACAAACATATAAGATTCAGTAAACATACATTTCAATAACTGTACAGTTATTTAGTTAAATTGAAAATAAAATTTATTATAATAAATCTACTACATAAATATTTATTGCCTGTTTTGTGATTTCCTATTTCCTTTCACTTTGGCTGTACATATGAATATTAATTGAAATATTTTCCATTAAAAATATGAAACAGCTGTTTATGAATGCTCCATTAACCATTTGAATAATTTTTAAATTCCTTTTTAGGATCCGAAGGCATTCAACAATTCTGATTTTACATATCAAATATATTTGAGATATTTTACATTAAATAGTGGTATATGTTTGAAATGTATTTTTAAATACCATATTTTTAAAAGGTCAAAAGGTTAAAAGGCAAGATATTGGAAAATGACTTATTTATTAAAAGAATCCTAATTTTGTTATTGATGGCAATCTAATATTCAGTTTAGAGATGATGAAACTCAATTAGTTCAAAATATTAGATGAATAATAATTTTCTATTGATACAAATTTTTTAATCTTCATCATAAAATGTTAAATAATAATTAATTTTTAAAATTGATGAAATGATTAATTAAATGATTTATTTTTAAAATTGATGAAATGATTAATTAAATTATTTATTTTTAAAATTGATGAAATGATTTATTTTTAAAATTGATGAAATGATTTATTTTTTAAAATTGATGAAATGATTTATTTTTAAAATTAATGAAATGATTTATTTTTAAAATTCATGAAATGGTTAATTAAATTATTTTTTTAAATTAATGAAATTATTAATTAAATGACTTATTTTTAAAATTTACGAAATGATTAATTAAATGATTTATTTTTAAAATTAATGAAATGATTTCATTAATTTTAAAAATAAATCATTTAATTAATCATTTCATTAATTTTAAAAATAAATCATTTAATTAATCATTTCGTAAATTTTAAAAATAAGTCATTTAATTAATAATTTCATTAATTTAAAAAAATAATTTAATTAACCATTTCATGAATTTTAAAAATAAATAATTTAATTAATGTAAGTTTTTTTTCTCAAAATATTTTGCGTTACCAAATCAATATTTGTTTAACGAAACCAACTTTTGGGATCATTTGTATTGTTCAACTGGTTGAGGAAAAAACATTTCCGCCTAATTAGTGAAGAAGTCACGGGAAAACCCTTACTTTTTCCGCTTTCACAAGTTTGTGTGCTATTCATAATTGTATTGTGAAATGTTTTCAGTCCTTTTTTTTTTTTTTTTTTTTTTTTTTCATTTTTTGACGTCTTTTCTTCAAATATTTCCACAATTACTGTGAATTGCTATTAAAAATTGGAAATAGAGCACAGCTCAATTTTTAGCTTACATTGACAGTTTTCTTTGAAAAAAAAAGTATCCTCTTAGTCATAACCACAAGTTATTTACCCTTAATCGCTGTCATTTAAGAAACAGAGCTCTTCATTTATTTTCTGTTATTCTAGAATACGTGGTTTCACACTTAAATATTGCTTCATTTTTAAGTCTTGTGGAGAATTAAAATTTTGCTTAAATTCTGTAACAATTTTAATTAACAAATTGTATAAATATTATCATTTTCGTTTTGTTTAACGATAACCGTTACTTTTTTCGGTTAACTATTAATTAATGTTGAAAATAATTTAATTCATAACTGTTATTAAACATTTGCTTTTGAAATGGGAATTATTAATAAAAAATATAGAATGAAGTTTAAATCAACAATTAAGATCCTCTACTGGCATGGTACATGATATTAGTAGCTGCCAGTTATTGAATCGGTGATAAAAATAAATCCAAAGAAATACTATTTTTTTTTTGTAAATTGGAAATAGATACATCTAAATTTTTAGTTATTTTGTTAGTTTTCTTTGAAAAATAAAAGTTATCCTTCTTAGTCATAGCCACAAATATAATCGTGGCCATTTAAGAAACAGAGATTCATTTATTTTCTGTCATTTTAAAATACATCGTTTCACACAGAAGACTTAAAAATGAAACAATATTTGTGGAGAATTAAAATTTTAAATTATTACAGAATTTAAGCCACACATTGTATAATTATTATCATTTACTTTTTATTGTTTAACGATAACCATTACTTTTTTGGTTAACTATAAATTTAACTTTGAAAAATAGTTTAAAAATTTTTTTATTTATAACTATCTTTAAACGTTTGCTTTTTGAAATGGAAATTACTAATAAAAAAAATATAGAAGGAAATTTAAAGCTTGACAATTAAGAGCATCTATTGTCATGATGTTAGTAGCTACCAGTTATTCATTCGAGGATAAAATAAATTCAATAAAATACTTTTTTTTTTTTAACATAACATAACAGTGTTCTTTTTTTTTGTTATCAAAATACGAAACTCCAAAGAAACAATTTATACAGTTGAATGATACTATGTTGCAGTTTTTCCTTAAGATATCGATACATTCATTACTATGTTACAATTTTATTCAGAAAATATTACTCTCTGATCCGGATTATTCCTTCCTATATTTCTTTGGATTTAAAATGTACTATGTATCATTTCATCTTTAGATCAATACAAGTAAAGGGTGATCTTTACCAGATGGTCTCCGCATTAAGCAATCATTCTGATTTTGTTTTTCCGTCCGGGATTCATTGCTGTATAAAAGTTGCTATCTCTCAGCAATTATAAATAACTTCAGCAAGTGGTAAATACATTGCTCTGCGTTTTTGACCGTTCAATAAATATCGACCCTTCAAAAATAATTTAATTAGTCCTCATTTATGTCATTAAATTTCCATGCCGTAACTTGTTATTTTCGCACTACCTAGTAATATACGAATAGCCCTATCTTATTTTTGCAATGTAAGCTATTTATATCAGAAGTTAAATGAATTGTTGATTTTTAATTATTTAATTTGTTAACTATTTGATGACTATTAATTTGTTGACTATTGAGGATTGAATAGCATGATGGGTTATGATATTTTTAAATATTTATTTATGGGTTATGATAATAGCATGATTATTTTTGTTACTGATGACCTACATCGTGGGGTTTAGATGGTTAATTTATTCTTGAATTGCGTTGACCACTTTAGTATGGCTGTAACAATGCCTTGATTATTATATTTAAGACGTTATAAAAATACTTTTTATTATTGTTTGTTAAAAAGAATTTTTTAAAATTTTATTATTATTTGGTATTGTTTTAGTCAGAATTTTGGTCTTTATGGAAAAAATATTAGATTCCATGAAAATATTCAAATCTTGTCATTCAATTTTAAACATTCATTCAACAAATATGAAAAAAAAATGTATATATTTTTTCATTTCATTAGTAATTTATTACTGTATTAATAAGGGAAAGAAACTTTAAAAATGAATCACTTTTTCAATATTTGTCATATATCAATGCAAAATAACCAATTAATTAAAATAATATCTTGTGACATTTATGTAAAAAATATTTTCATGAAAATAATTTATTGTATTTATTTTGTTTTTTATCTTTAAGGAAAGAAGGGGACAGTTTTAAAAATATTTCATGAAATAAAATCTATTTAATTAAAGGCTACTTAAATTATTCTAAATTGTTATTTATTTTTGAGAAGAACATAACAGTCAACTTATTGGCCATTGTGTTCTATTATTAGCATTTTTTAATTGCATATGAGTACTTAAAACTTTGCAAATTTAAAAACAAAAAGTTAAAAAATCAAATAGTAATTCCACTCGGAAAAAAATAATAAAAAAATTTTCTGTATTTCTTGAAATAAGTTAAAAATTCAAAAATTACTGATACAATAAATAATATAATTCTCTGAAGTACGCATGGAAGTTGTTGTTTTCCTCTTGCTGTGCCTATTAAAAAGTTTTAAAATTTAAAAAACATTGCTACTTAAGTTGGCATTGCATACAGTAATTAATTTGAAGTCAAAAACAATCTTGTTATTCAAATATAATGAGTAAATATTATTGTAGCTATTTAATTAAATGTACTCTTTAAGAAAACTTATGGAACAAACAATTTCGGAAGTAATAAAAACTTGTTTACAAAATATTTTGATGTTTACTACTTAAGTTATTGTTTTTAATGACGTCGTATACGGTCATTAAAAATGCCTTTCTTCGCACAAATTTATAATGCGGGGGAGGGGGAGTTCCATACTCTTTTATTTATAAAAATTTTCTCAACTTGATCAACAGGGTGATTATTAAAAAAAAAAAACTATCAAGTTATATGAGGCCCTATATATCATACCGTTCACAGAAATTGAATATAATTTTTGGTTTAAGGTATTTTGAGATGGGCAATCAAGAATTATATCCAAAAACTACAGTTAAACTCTAACAGTTACGGTTAGAGACAAAATTTAAAAAATTTCAGGTGGCAATACCTCTTTTTTTTTTTTTTATTACTGAAATGTGATCTCCTTAGTGAAAAACCATAATTAACGTTGAGACGGTATCCTTTAGCACGAAAATCGTACCGGTGCTCTCAGACTAAGAAGAAAAGTAGAAACAACAAATAAGGACAGAGAAGCTACAGAAAGCAAAACATTTTATTTTGTTTCACAAATTTTCCACTTGACCTCCTTATCACACAGTGACACTTCACATACGTCAAATGGTGGACAATACAACACAGAAGCACGTACCATGGCAAGAGAAATTTGTTGAACCTGACGTCTGATGGCATCTTTCAAATCAGATGTAGTTTGCGGATTAAATTGATACACTTCGATTTGAGGTATCCCCTCAACCAGAACTCCATTGGAGTGAGATCAGGGGGACCTTACCACCATGCAGACGTGAAATGGTGGAGATAACTCTGCCACCAAACTATTATGTTAAGAAATGTTTGGCAGAAGACCTTACATGTGGAGGACTGCCATCTTTGCATCCACATGATGTCAGATAGAGCATTTCCTTATTGCATATCGGAAATTACGTAATTAGTCATAATTTCTAGATATCGAGCACTGGTTAGCGTACACGTTTGTAGACCTTCGGTAGTAACCTCGACGTCACAGTGTGAAATGTGACGTCGTTAGTAAAAAGTCGTGCTCTGATGAGCTTCACAGTTGTTTTCTCTTTTTTTCTTCTTAGTCTGTCTAGCGCCGACAATTACAATATTTTTATCTTTTTACACTTTATTTTATTTTTGTAAGAATTTTTATTTTTAACTGATTTTAATTATGTTACAATACTAATTCTACATGCATTTCCTTTTTCTTTATAACTTGGAAATAATAAGCCTATAATGCGGGTCTAACAATATCCGGTGTGACCGTGTTATAGCGAAGTCGTACTTATTATGAGAAAAATGTTATAAGCGTAATATTTAGAATGTTGTTACGTCTGAAACAGCAAATTTTATGGCTATATCGCGTCTTTTAATGAATTAAAAAATAAAGAAAATGAATTATAATAATCAGCTTTAAAAGTGATTTGGAATATATTAAAAAACATGCTTTTATGTTTTCAGTTTATGAAGTAGAATACAGATTTTTCTAAAAATTTTTGTTAAATACATAAAATTTTTAGAAAAGTTAACTTCAACATGAATATATACAACAGCATATGAATTTATATTTTCCGACACTTAAAATAATCTGCTTATATTTTAAGTATTTTTGTTTTGAGTGTCTTTTAGATGATATATCGTTGAATCTTGTCAAAAAACATTCCACTATGCTTATCATTTTATTTTTTGTAATTTTTAGATAAATAACACCACAGGACTAATTTTTTTAAATTCCCATATTGTTTCTCTTATATAATACATATATAAACCCAAACTGTAAAGAAATAAATTATTTTGATTACAATTAATATAAATTTCAAACTTTGAAATAAGATATAATTCTTTATATGAAATTTAAAATTTTGATTTCACTTTTCATTGAATTGATCGTGTATAATTACTTATGAAATGTAAAGTAATTTTGAACATGTAAGAAGCAATTACCTTTTATAATTAACTAGGAATTGTCATTTAAACTTATTTAAATGTAGTTTTGTAAATGGGATTTTAATAATGTTACACTATGCGAACCGATTTTTAAAAAGAGATTGTTGTTATCTAATTTTATCAAAGAAAGGAAAACATCTTGACTTTTACTCTATAGATGAGTTAGGTGTGAATTTGAGGCATTTTGTGTTCTTATCTAATCATTGTTTTAAACGCCCAAACAATAGACTTCTACTCTTTTCTTGAAGAGGAAATCGGAATAGAAAAAAAAAAAAAGATATCCTTAAAATGTTTTCGTTTTTACAATATGAAAATTTTTAATTTGTTATATGAGGCATTATATTAAAATATTAATTAAAAAACGTAATATGAAGTAATTAATTTCTTAATGAAGATGATTTTTGACTGCTGTTTTCTAATTCATCTTTTCGACAATGAACTTTGATTTTTTTGTTCATTCGTATATTGAAGTTGCGAATCGAAGGTCTATCTACTTAGAAGGCCGAAATATAGAAAGGAGCAGCATTTAAAGTCATTTAACGTACTTCTTGTGAAATCATTGTTTTAATACTAATGAAGTAACTCATTTTTATCATTAGCTTTAAGTATTTATTCAGTCATATCCTTTTTTTTTAGAATTTTATGATCTGATTTATTTTCTTCAGTCTGTCTAGAAACATTACTTAGAAGTCCGGAATACAGAGACGGTTTATAACATTTAAAATCATTTATCGTACTTCCTATGAAATCAATGCTTTAATACTAATAAAGTAACTCATATTTATCATTAGCTTTAAGTATCCAATGCCTTGTATTATTCAATTCAATCCTTTTTAAAATTTTTATGATTTGATTTATTTTCTTCAATCTGTCCAGAAACATTACTCAGAAATCCGAAGTATAAAGATGGCTTTTAACGACATTTAAAATCATTTATCGTACTTCCTGTGAAATCAATGTTTTAATACTAATAAAGTAACTCATATTTATTAGCTTTAAGTATCCATTGCCTTGTTTTATTCAATTCAACCCGTTTTCGAATTTTATGATCTTATATATTTATTAGTCTGTCTAGAAACATTATTTAGAGGTCCGGAGTGTAAATATGACTTATAACATTTAAAATCATTTATCGTAATTCTTGTAGAATCAATTTTTGGATACTAATGAAATAACTCATATTCATCACTATCTTCAAGTACCAAACATTGTATAAAAATGGGCTAAAACAATTATATGTTCCGATTTATTTTCTTCAACTAGTCTAGAAACAGCTTCGTATCTTAATGGAAGACAATATATCACCGAGAAGACCGAAACAGTGAGACATAGTATAGATAACAGCATTTGAAAAAGACATTTCTCATCTTCTTCAATTGAAAGCGAACTTATTTCAGATAAAGAAACACGGTTTTTCATCCGCCCTCCTCAAGTCTTGTTAGTATATTTGTATGATTTGAAAAGGATGGGCCACTGTTTGGTGCCGAGTAAAGCACACCCGCGGGCCTGAGTGTAAAAGGGGATTAGCTTTCCACTGTCTCATTTAGTCCCAACAAGAATCTCCCGTGCTGGGATTGAAGAAAGGATTAATGGGGTGGGCCGGATATTGGCCGTGATAGGCAGCCAGAGTCTTTTTAGCTGTGGGAGAAGGAATTAGCCGATGACTTCGCTGTGGATCATTACGAGGTCAGGAATTGGACCGGCGTTTCATCAAAACTCTCCGCTTTTTCTCTCGGAAAAGCCTCGTGAAGGGATAGTAGGGTAGGGCGGAAAAGAAAATATGAGGGTGGTTGTCCGGTGAATCCGATGAAAGTTTTTTTGTTTTGTTTTTTAACCCTTTGTTTGTTTGTTTTGTGTCTGAAGTCAATTTGAATGAAAATGATCAGTTTTTGAAAAGGGAACTATTAAATTGGAATAAGTTTTGGTCTGTATTTTTAAAATTGTTAAGACGTGGAGTGAAAAATAATAGTTTAAGGAAAAATGTTTTCAGTTTAATGTAAAAACTGAAATTTGTATATAATTTTTTCTCTTCAAATTTTAATAGTTTTAAATTTTAAAAATTACTCCTTTTAAATTTTATTTATTTTTACAATAAAAACTTAAATTGTATTTATTTTACTTATTTTTTATTTTTCTTCTTATTATTTTTTTTTTTTTTTTACTTCATTATAACTCGTTATTACCTTTAAATTTTACTCGTTTTTAAAAATTTTTTTTTTTTTAAAATTTTACTCAGTCAGAAATAACATGAGAAGTGTTTAGAAACTGAAAGGTTCTAATTATTAAGATTACTAAGGTACTAATTATTAGATTAATTAATAAGTTGGCCTTTTAATCAAACTCTTACAGGATTTAGTGAGCCATATGGCAATAGCCTAGAGTGAAGTGTATTAAGGGTTAAAGAATTTTGTTTACGAAAATACATGGAGCTTTATACACTGAAGTGACAAAAGTCATGGGATGCCTCTTAATATCGTGTCGGCCCTCCTTTCGCCCGGCGAAGTGCAGCAACTTGACGTGGCATGGACTCAACAAGTCGTTGGAAGTCTTCTGCAGGAATATTGAGCCATGCTGTCTCGATAGACGTCCATAATTGTGAAAGCGTTGATGGTGCAGGATTTTGGGCACGAACAGACCTCTCGATGATGTCCCATAAATGCTCGATGGGATTCATGTCGGGCGATCTAGGTGGCCAGATCATTCGTTGGAATTGTCAGAATGTTCTTCAAACCAATCGCGAACAGTTGTGGCCCGGTGACATGGCACATTGTCATCCATAAAAATCCCATCGTTGTTTGGGTACATGAAGTCCATGAATGGCTGCAAGTGATCTCCAAGTAGCTGAACATAAGCATTTCCAGTCAATGTTCGGTCCAGTCGCACCAGAGGACCAAGTCCATGCCATGAAAAACAGCCCACACCATTACGGAGCCACCACCAGCTTGAACAGTGCCTTGCTGACAGTTTGGGTCCATGGCTTCGTGGGGTCTGTGCCACACTCGAACCCTACCATCAGCTCTTACCTAATGAAATCGTGACTCATCGGACCAGGCCACGGTTTTCCATTCGTCTAGGGACCAACCGATATGCTCACGTGCCCACGAGAGTCGCTGCAAGCGATGTCGTTCTGTCAGTAAAGGCACTCGAGTCGGTCTTCTGCTGGAATAGCCCAAGAAAGCCAAATTTCTCCGCACAGTTCTAACAGACAAGTCCCTTGTACGTCCCACATTGATTTCTGCGGTTATTTGACGCAGTGTTGCTTGTCTGTTAGAATTTACGACTCTTTGCAGACGTCGCCGGTCTCGGTCGTTAAGTGCAGGCGGTCGACCACTGCGCTGTCCATGGTAGGATGTTATGCCTGAAATGTCATACTCTCGGCACACTCTTGACACAGTGGATCTGGGAATGTTGAATTCCCTAACGATTTCCAAAATGGCATGACCCATGCGTCTAGCTCCAACTAACATTCCGCGTTCAAAGTCTGTTAATTCCGTCGTGCGGTCATCATCACGTCAAAACCTCTTCACATGAATAACTTGAACAGAAATGAAATCTCTGCGAAAACACTGCGCATTTATACCTGTTCTACGCGATGCTACTGCCATCTGAAAATTTGCATATTGCTATCCCATGACTTTTGTCACTTCAGTATATATACAAAGGCAATTCGGACTTTAAAAGTATGTTTAATCGTTTTCGAATTTCTTGATAAAAAAAAATATAATTGTTTTGAATTAATTTTAAGAAAGATAATACAATTTTTGGGAAAAAAAAAAATAAATATATTAAAAGATTTGAAAACAGCTCTTTGAAAAGGAAAATCTTGATGTGATATTTGAAGTACACATGATGTGATAATTTGAATTAAAATTCTTTTAAAATGACAATTATTACAATCGGTAGACCTTTTGTTTCATTTATGTATGCAATGAATAACCTAATGACGGACGATGAGAGAAGGACATTGCCTTCCGCGAGGACTTTTAGGGGAACTGCCTGGCATTTACATGTCGTATAGATAAAGACTCGAAAAACTTCTGCCGGGCAGCTTGACTGTCGATGTGAGACGCTTTTTGCACACATTGTCACAATCGCCTACGGATTCGAACCTTAGCCCCGTCCTCCATGTTAATTTTGTACTTTACCATTGGTCTACGGCAAATTAAATGGGCAACTGTTTTGCTGTTTATAAGTTATTATGATATTAATTAAGCATTCTAACAACCTTTTTTGAGTCGTAAAATTCCAGAAAAACAAACTAAATTGAAACATAGAAAAAAAAAATTGAACCTTTATTTATTTATTCTTTTTATGTAAATGAATAATTAAGATGAAATTTATAAAAAATTGGTAGGTTTAAAATTAAGGACAAACTGAAAGATTATTTCAAGATTATTAGGTTTTTAATTTCATCTGTTGTAATGAAAGTAGGTCTGAAAAAATTTATTAAATTAATTAGGTCTTATTTATTATTTTTAATTTCTTTAATCTGAATTGAGCATTGGAAATTAAAGGACAAAAGTTATTTGATTTGGAAAATAAAATAATTTAGTCCTAAAAATATGTAGTTGCTCCCTTCCACTTTCAAATAAATTGGAACTAACTTGTGGTTACTAAGGGCATCGAAAAGTTGGACAAGATTTGTTTACAGTTTTTGTTTACAGAAAAGCACAATCTGCTATTCTTTTGCTGCGCCATCTATTGTCAGTGTTCTAAAGTAAAGAGTAACAGATTTTGTCACCCATAACATCATCATGTGTCATTTTCATCTTTTAAAGACTAGGTTCTGGTAAAAAAAAATTGTAATCGGATTGTAAGGAAACTTTTTACTAAATTCATGAACTCATGAGAATTTTAATCTTTTTCTGTTTCATTAAGTATTGGAAATATTATACACCAGTGGTCCCTTGTCAATTCACGAAATCTTTATGGGTATTAAATGGAATCCACTCTCATCAAAAAAATAAATATTCACACTAAATCTATTGTTCATATGAAGACTTGTCGTTGAATATTCATTAACTAAACGAATATAAACAATTATAAATTATACCATTATACTGCCATATATTGATTGTTAATTCTATGTGTCAGATTCAAGGATTCTCATAAACAAACTTGCATTAAATATTAAAAGTAAAATAAACAACGTTGGAAAAGTTGTGCGGAACCTCAAGAACAGAGTTTAAATACCGCTGGATTACAGAAAGAAATTAAAAAATATAAAATTTTCATTCCATTTTAAACGACTTTTTCGTCTTCATATTCTTTTTTTCTTTCTTTATTTATTTATTAAAATTGAATTAAATAATTATTACAGCCCTCTGTATTTTTTTTTTTTTTTTATTTGGTGTACTGTCCACATTTATATAATCCTTTTTTGTATACTCTTTAGTATTCGGTCTAATACTAACCTGGTGCTACTATTGCCTACCACTCAGCTAGAGAACCAAAGAGGTTTGAGGTGCCATTTCATTTGAGATCTGCACCGCTTTGGTTGCCATCCGTGACACCCTTACAACAAGGATGTTCATCAATGTTATTCTACGCCATATTATGTTGTCCTTCTTTTAGGGCATTCTGGCTTACATTTAAGAGGATAATATCTGGTAGCACATAAGTCATTTTTTACTGATTTTCTTCTAAATCACTAAATAGATTCACTGATAATCTTCTAAATCACTCAATAGAGCACCTTTGGGTGCCTGCTGAGATGAGTAAGTGCCTGCTACTGCTCCTGTGATCTCATCTATCTAACTCGATAATGGATGGAATTTCTAATTTTTGGAGCACACCAGCCTCACAGAGGCCACAATATTCTGTGAGATTTGAAAGTTTTTGTTAAATAGTTGAAAATACTTGAAATTAGGGGTTCATAGTAGAATTTCAAAAAAGAACGAAAACTAACGGAGAATCCTTTGTGCCAGTGTCAATATTCCAAGTTTAACAATTGAAATTTGGACTTGATGCATTTGTTTAACAGCTTCGGTGAATTTGGGAAACGTATCCATGATACATTGTAGTTCTTTTAGCAGTAGAAATGGACTGAAGGGGTCAGAAAAATGAGGTACTTCGGTGGTAGGAGGAGTTTCAGGATGTGGAGTATGAACTATCAGCAAAACTTGTACGAAGAAGACGTTAGGTTTATGAGGTTTTGATTCTGTTGAATTGGTCGGTTGATTCTGTTGATTGGTCCGATATTGCTGTATGGCTTGACTCTTTTTTTAGAACATCTTTCGAAAAATCGGATATCTCCACAACTGGAGAGAGTTTGGCAATATACCCCGCCTGGGGTCATCCGCTAACTGCATGTCAACACCAAGTCCAATAACCGCTTACAATAGGCAGCAAGAAGTAGGCCAATACCTATTTATTTGTTGTCTATATGTAGTATCTTCTGTATAAAACATTAAATTCCTCTGAATTTGTTTAATTTTTTTTTCTATACTTATGCCTCATAATTACTTAAAAATTGCGTAACTACAATGCTTTGACATTCATCACAATATAATGAAAAATTGAATAAAAATCGTTAAAATATAAATGTATTAGAAAGAGATTGTTAAAACGTAAGAGAAACATAGCAATTTATTAAACGTCACCATTTGACCAAGATGGATTAAAAAGACGAGAATATTTTCATTTTCCTGATGAAAAAGTTAACATTTATTTCTTTTAACGACAGTCGTTTATTTTCTGTCTGATCTTAAGTTGATCCTATATTTATCTGGAAAGATACAAACTCTAGTATTTATATCAGGCATTTCATATGAAATAAATAAGCCGGGATTAAAAAAATAAAACACCAAAACTGAAAACTATTTTAAGATGAAATAACATATGTTGGGAACTATTTTTGCCACTAAAATAACTCACTAGTACATATTTTTAATAAAAGCAGTTAGTATGTAACTTTCCTCCGTTTTTTGTTACAAAACTTTTGAAGGATTTTTACTTGAAGTATCAATTAGATTTTTAAAGGGAAATCCAATTAAGAATCTTTACATTTTCTTGTTTCATTTGCCCAATATAATTCTGTAAAAAATTAATGAATAAAGTTTGAATTTAAGAAATAATTAATGATACATTTTCTCTGAGAGTTTATTAGCAATTAGAAATAATTCAAAGATATTATTATAAAATGATTAAAAGATGTTTTTCTGCGGCAATTTTTCCTGCTAACTTTTAAGGCCTGTTTTCACAAATATCAGTGGTGCAAATTTTTATAGGGTAAAATAGTTTTTTTCTAGTTGCCTTTGTATATATTTTTTTAATTAATAAAAATGTACTGTTTTCATGTAGACAATTTCATCCTTACTTTATTCTAGTTATAACTATTTATAATTATACTGATAACTAACTAATTATAACATATAGTTAACATCGTGACTACTTATGCCATTGGCGACTTATATGGTAGTGTTTATGAACTTCTTTGAAAAAGGATGATAAATTTGATTCAATTTATCGTTTGATGAATTTCCGTAAACTGTTTCTTTTTATATCAGACCTCCATTAAAGTATTTTCATAAATTGAATAAAACAGTCATTATTGTATAATTTTCATCTTTGTATTTGTGTAAATTTTTATTAATTAAAAAAATACATAAAAAGGCAACTAGAAAAAAAAAAAAAAACTACTTATCCTATAAAAATTGAACCTCTGATATTTGTGAAACAAGCTTTAAATATTAGCAGGCAAAGTTGCTGCAAAAAATTTTTTTAAATATATTTTAATATCATGGAATTATTTTTAATTGCTAATAAATTCTTCGAGAATGTATCATTAATTATTTCTTAAATTCAGACTCTTCATATTATCGTCAAAAATTATTGAATAAAGAAAATAATTTAAAACTACTATTTCCTACTCGTCTAAACTATCGTTTTAACCTTTATGACGTAACCTTTCATTAAATTTTTCTGGCTATCTTCCCTAGTCGCATACTTGCTAGACAAAAACGAAAATATAGTAATGGATTTTGTCTGTAAATCGCTTAAACCAGAACACATGTTTTAACAGCTGATATTTCAGGGATGACGAATGCAAATTTAAAAAGTATGCGAAGTTACCATAGCGATAAAACCTGATATTTACTGAAATAACCCATTCCAATAGTTCTCAAACACGAATACGTAGTTTAAGAAGCTTTTCAGATATCTATATTCTTGCAATATTTAAAGACTTTGAATTTCTTAATACTGCCGACAACCTTTGTATTTTCCATCATGCAAGTGGTTTGAAACAAATTTACGTCATCTTTTAAATCGTCTTTAATAATCTTGCGACTGAAATTTTGTTATTAGTTTCTGAATTCAATAATGCTTTTCATTGTATATGAGTGGGTAACTGTTTTAGCCTAATATAATATTATTTTATTAGAAAAGGAATTTATCATTTTAAATTTTGTCAGAATTTTAAAATCCAAAACAGCTTAAAATCCAAATAGCAGTTGACTTGAATACTAAAATAAACAGCGATAATAGCGACAACTAATATGACTAACTGCAGCTTCGACTAATAGCAGCGACTTTTATACATGGCGTACTAAAAATTTGCCAGGATTATAAACACACCAAAAATTCATACATTTGAAAAACATTGTAATTGAAGATTTAACTTCATGTGCTTTTTTTTAGTGTAGCAACTAGTACATACAAGTTATGCTGTATATTGTTTTCCCAAAACATTAATTTTCTATTTTTTCCCCTGGTGTTTCGTTTTTAATATGCCAGTTTTAAAGTACAACTCATTAGCTAAAAATTGATTTATAAAATTTAAATATATATATATATATTTAAGAATGTACCTTTTTTTTCTCCCTAGCTCAAAACATGTGAACAAAACCGAAATAGCACAACATGTCCATTTAATTATCACTTATTATACCATATGACCTTAATATTAAAATTCTCTAAAGTTTTCCTTTCTTTCACCATGTCCTTGTGTATGCGTGTTGTGCCTGTATAATACTCTGGAAAATCTATTCCGCTTAAATTTTTGAACTATTTCTTTTTAAAATTGATCTGTCTACCCGACTGTCTCAAGCCTCCAATCTAGATTTTTAGGGTGTTAGTTTAGGCTGAAAAGAACTTGGTCTAGCTTAAAAGATCTGGTGTCTGATAGGATTAAATGATCTTGGTAGTAGCTAAGTTACCGCTTATTTGATCCACCGGATTATTGACTCACGCAAGCTTAATCATGACAGAAATGTGATAACATTATTCATGGGATAAGTAAGATCTGCCAGTGGAAATCGACTTTGATCCAAAGGTTTTTTGTAAACACCCGTGCAAAATACCAGTTTTTAAAATGAATATGAGTTAGCATTTGTATGAATATGTTTTTTTTTTTTTTTATTTAAATTTTAAAATAATTTTATCGTTTTCATTTGTCTTTGAATGAAAGTTTAAAAAATTCAAATTCCTTAATGTCGATTAGGAAATTAAAAAATTCGTAAAGATTATCAATAAAAAATGTATTTATATGTTTCTTGGGGCATTGAAATTGGGTAATTGTTCTCCTTAGTTAAGTTAAATATTTCATCTAATTTGTTGTTATTGTGGTATGTAAAATAACTGCTGTTATATTGTAACTTAAAATAAAATGTCTGTTTCTTTATTTAGGTCGATCCATTCCTGTGCACTGCATAGTGGAGCAAGTGACGCCCCAAGGACAATCCGTGAACATCTCGCAAGCGGCGGTGGATTTGGACAGCTTTGCCATCATCCCCAGCACTACTCTGTTTTCAGAGATCGTCCACACAGCCCTCAATAAGCTCGGCTATTCCTCGTCCGCAGCCCTCACCGCCAAAGGTAGGCTTTATGCCATGTTTACTTTTAAGAAAGCTTGATTTTCTATGCTAGCTTTTAATTTTAAATTAAAGATGGTACCACTTTTGGTGATATAATAACTTGACAGTTGCAAGTTACCGTTTACAACTTGGTATAATATCTTATTTGTGATGCTTACAACACAAGTTGTAAAATTTAATGATGTTCGTAATGCACGGATTTAGTTTAAAAAACGGCATTTATTGGTAAAAAAAATTTAAAACTAAAGAAACAAAAGGAATGTCTTTAAAATATTCCGTGTACATCTTGCAAGCCGCGGTAGATTTGGACATCTTTGCCATCATTCCCAGCACTACTGTTTTCAGAGATCGTCCACACTAACTCCGCTATTCCTCGACCGCAGCCCTCACCGCAAAAGGTAGGCTGTATACCATGCTTACTTTTTGGAAAGTTTAATTTACTATCTTATTTCATGCTAGCCTTTGATTTTTTTTTTTTTTAAAGATACCACTTTTGGTGTTATACTAACGTGACAGTTGCAAGTTACTATTTACAACTTGGTATAATATCTTTCCTGTGATACTTACAATTCAAGTTTTAAAATTTAATGATGATCTTAATGCATGGATTTAGTTTTAGAAAGGGTCGTTTATTAGTAAAAAATTTTAAAACCAAAGAAACAGAAGAAATGTTTTTTAAAAACAAAATAATAAATGTTGTTAAAAAAAATTAAATTTTGTCCTCATATTAGTAATAGCAATAACTGGCTTTAAAATTCAAATATTAGATATAATTAATACAGGAAAATCTGAATTTCAAAGTTGGCCTTCAGACATTATTTGCCTCTTGTCTGTGAATTCTAAAAATACGGTTTTATGCAATTGAAATAGGTCAAAATTTAAATGGATGAGCTTGAATGAATAATTAAGTATTGAAAATTAAAAATGGAATTGTTTAAGATTTTAAATCTTACTCTTGAATTGTTTTTCCTGAAAGCTTTTTAAAGAGCCTTTCATATAGATAATGTCTATCGCTCATTTTGTTCAGCAAACAAGCATTGCCAGTAATATATATAATCATTATTTTAAGACACGAGAACCCTGTGTATTTCGTTACATTTCTTGTTTTCAACACTAGAACGTGCGTCACATTTCATGAATGAAAACTAAAAATTGTGTACACGCAATAACATAAACTTGTTATTTGCGCATAACTCGTTTCCTCAACGTATTAGTAAGTGACTAGATTGCGTTACTGCAGAGTCAACTTGATCACCAATGGCACTCACCAACTCCGACTCAGTCGCAGAAATACTGTAATGTTTTCTAGTAAGGCTATGATTAATTATATACGATAATGTTGATTGTTGGACTATATTTCTTCTCTACAAATGTTCTGACATCCAAACATGTAAAATTTCGCTCTTCAAAGGTTTTCTACTACCATTGTGACAAATACAAGAAGAAAATCGCACATTCTTTATTAAAAAATTAAAGACAATATAAAAAAATAATATTTTATATAATATAATCAAAAAGTGAACAACAGTGCAATTTCATTGACGCAATTGGAAGATAATTTATATAATTAAAAATCGTTTAGAGTCGTTCCACATCAAAACAGTCAGACTGACGCCAACCATCGTTGATTTTAATAAAACTCAGTGTTTATTTAACTTTTGAAGCGCATTTCAAATAAGGAGTTTTTAGATTGGTTTTAGGATTCAAAAATTATGGAACTTTAAAAATTTGCGTAGATATTTTTCCCCTTCATTTTAAATGACTTGCTTAAGGATATAAATGTTTAAAATTCCTTTCAAGTTTGTAATAGAGCCGTCAAAAAAAAATTTTTTTTTTATTTATTTAAAACAAAATGAACTCTTTTTAAAACCTAATTCTAAATATTTTTATCACAACTTTTTTTCTGATAATTTCATTTTTGGGGGAAGGGGGTTATTTTCTCAGATTCTATCTCTTTCGAATTTCACATATAAGTAGCTGAAAGTGTGTTTTAATATTTGATGAAAGACATTCTTCCTAAACATTCAATAAAATGTTCTCTAAGGCATTTTTTTTTTTTTTTTTTTACTTTACACGATGATATGAAATTCTAAATTAAATTACTTATTTTTAAATTACGTGCATTCTATATTTTTTTTTTAAATGATTTCTCCATTTACTACACTTTTTAAATATTCCATTCGTATTTAAGTTATTATGTTGCGATGTTAATTTCAATGACATAAATGATTTAATAAAGGACGGAATAAAGTTTTTTACTTTTTGGCCAATAGTAGAAAGGTAGTGAATTATTGAATGCATGAATTTAGCTGTTAATATCTGAAACTCATGGTCATCAAGTTGAGTAAACCACAAACGCACATGCATGCTACATATTATTATTGTTATAAAAATATATTGTAATTAATTTTTCAACATTTTTCCCCAACTGATTGAGAAATAATCTGGGAATTTAAAGAAAATATTCTACATTATATTCCTTTCATTATTGTAACCGCTGAAAAACTGCTTGTCATTTCCCTTATTGGAATAAAAAAAAAAAGTTTATAATATTTTTCGGACAGCCTTCAAAAGTGCACTTATTTTACTGCAGATATATCTTTCTAGCCTTGAATTTAATATGAAGCTTTTGCTGTTTTACTTAAACGTCACAAACATATTTATTGAGGTATAGCAAATTCATCCGCCCATTCAAAGTTCCCTTCAAAATCATCTTTCTGATGATGAAATTTCAAAAATGTTTCTAATTTTTACACTGTACAGCACAGTTATCAAAAATATACTTAATTTTTCATTTGAGAAAATTGTCTCAATTGCTTCATTATTTATTTTTGATTCTAATAAATCATTGATGCATCTGGATTCAAACTTATTTTTAAATTTAAATTAATTAAGTCAAAGAAATTTTAAATCAATTTTCTTTAAAGTTTCTGTTTTTACAGTTTATCAAAATCCGCATATTGGCTTCTAATTTTAATTGTTTTTATTAAAATTATTAGTTTCATTATTTATAACAAATTTTTCTTATGCAGTATGCAAGGCCTCCATTCGTGGGCTATGCAATTTCATTTGCAGACAGATGACTTTCGGCTTGTAGAAATTACATATAACTTTAACAAGAAAAAAAAACAACTTATTTTTATTTTAGCAGTCTGTATTTCATGAGCTCTATCTGATATAATTTCTTCTGAAATATCCTTCAGATCACGGACTAATCACTAAACAGCGGCAATTCTATAGTTTCTTGCGGAACTGTTTCTTTACAGGAATAGTATCCCTGTAGAATTATTCATGTATTACAAAACTGATGAATATTTACAATGTTTAATTAATGATTTTCTGGTTTTACTATGTTTAAGGTTAAATAGATTGTAACATTTTTTTTAATGAATTTTATATTGAAAACGGAATTTTATTTTAAATTTTCACATTTAATATCATAAAAAAAACCTACAGTTTTAAAGGAAACATTCAGAAATATTCTAAATATTCTTGATCATAACTAAGATGTTTGTGAATTAACTCAAAAATACTCATTTTTTTTTTTTTCGTAATAAATTCTTACTAAAACAATGTCTTTTTTAACTTAGCAGCTTTGCTTGACTGAATTTTCTATAATTACCAATCTCATACGTTAAAACAACACTTGTGCATAGTATCTTGCTTTACTTGTCTAAAATTCAATCTTCTTGAGAATTATCATAATGCTTAAAAATCCATCTTTTGGTTGATTAAAAAGCAACCATATAAACGTTTTTCACCTTGATTTTTCTGATTAGTTAAAAATCTGCTTTTTAAGCAGTTCTTTGGGGGATTTTAAAAGATTTTCGAGGTTCTATTCAAGCAAGATATTATATTGCAAGCTTTACTTACATAAGATATTATTGAAAAAATACTTCGAGAAAAAAAAATTTTTTAAAAATATGCCGGGAAATAGTCTATCGACATTTTATTAGACATAAGAGCACATTTCGATTACCTGTAAGTGAAATTTGAAAAAAAAAAAAAAAAAAAAAATTTTTTTGAAGTAGCGAATTTGGACCAACTGTTTTTAACACCAAAACGAAAATTAAATGATTACAGTAGGAGCTCTAATAAAATTATATGTTTAGAATTTATCTTAAAGGAAAGCTCTGGAAGACAAACAAAACAAGAAAGAAATAAGAAACAAATATCAATGGACATTCAATATACATCTCAGCGTCATTCAAAAATGAGGCAAAAAAAAAAAAAAAAAGCGTCAGGGCAAATTTTCAGCCCTATATTTCCATTAGCTTCTATAGCTTTTGAATTTAAGATAAGAAGTGTCAGTTATCCAATATTATAGTAGAACTAGATATTGCTTATTACTAAACTTAATGAAAGATGCGGAAGCTGTATGACAAATTTCAATGGACATTCAATATGCATTTCAGCGTCTTTCAAAATGAGGCAAATTTTTCAGCGCTACTTCCATTAGCTTTCATGGCTTTTTGAATTTAAGATAAAGTGCTAATTATCTAATATTATAGTAAATTTTTTTTTTTTCGAATGTTTACTGATTGTTATCATAAAAACTGTGCTATCCATTCTTTGACGCCAAAAAATTGTATTGTAATTGTAAAAAGAGTTCACGGTTTTAATTAGCAAAAATATTAAGACTTAAATTAATGTATAATTTTATTATTTTATACTAGATTCCTAAATTTATACTTTTTTGGAACAGAAGTATTTTGGAAATAGCAATATTTTTTAATACATAGTAATTTCAAATTCGTCTGATTATTGGAATTGCGTTCTATTATTTTTATATCGTCGTGTAAATTATTTATTGAAAGAATATTTCTTTCAAAATACGAATTTACGATAAGCATTGAGTTAAACTTTAAGAATTTATTTAAAATTTATATCTTTATTTTACTATAAAAGTTAAATGTTATTTTTACGATAGTTTATCATCAAAAAAAGTTAATGAATTCTTTTAGTTCAAAAAAAAAAAAAAAAAAATGAACACTATCAATGTTACTTTTTGACTTCTCTCGCATGATTGCAAATTCGGTTGATTCCTCACCACTAGATGGGGCTACTTTCGTATTATTTAGTAATAGGACACTGCTTATCCACTTGGATTTTTGTTTTCACTACACTTAACCATTATTTATCTATATTTCTTTTTAAAATATTTGCCTGCCTTAAAACTTTTTATTATTTTGCTAATTCTAAACAACTTTTTAAAAAATATCCCAAGAGACATGGCTGTAATCATAGTGGGAAATTATATTTTTTTTTTTAGAATTTTAATTATAAAACGTTAAATACATGTATTCACAGTTCTTCGCATTTTTGGTTTCTGGTCATTTAATTTTTGTAGAGAAAATGCATCAATAATATTTTGTATTCACTAATGAATAAAATGGAAAAGAACACATTCTTCCATCTTACGTTTTCATCGATTTTCAGACAATTTATTTATAATTTTGCAAGAAAATGAAGCGTAATTTTTGAAAAAAAGTGAATAAAATTTAAAAAGTAAAATTAATAAGTGAAATAAAGTAAAACTACACTATTCTTAAAAAAACCCTTTGAATTTTATAGTCATTAAAAATTGAACTGTAATTACTTAAATTGTTACTTATTAAAATTACTATAGTATGCAATTTAAAAATATGGGTCTTTCTTGTTGATTTTAATATTCAAAATTATTAGCATCAATGATAATCTCAACTTTACTTTTGCCTTGTGCTTATATTATGTACAAATGTTCAAAGGGGTAAAATTCTCAATATGTTAATAGAATGTTCAGCGTTACATTAACATATGTAATTGAATACTGTAGTCCTCGAGACATAACAAGGTTCCGTCCCAACGTCGCCGTCGTAAATCAGCTGATTCAAAGTAATATAAATTATGTTTTTGATTTATTACCTTAATTAGATTTCTATTTGATTTAAAGCAGTTAAAAATTTGTAAATTGACTTTAACTTTTATGAATTATTATTCAAACAATTACAGTTGTTAAAACTTTTTCTTTTTCAAGCTTTTATGTTGGCTGACCCTAAAATAACATGACCATGATTAGGAAGCTTGGCATAAGGAAAATAATAAAAATGCATACATTTAAAGTATATTAAAATAATAAAGAAAAAAAAAAAACTAACCGCTAATGGGACATTGGCTCAAGTCTGTAAGTTTTTTTTTTTTTTTTATTAAAATTATTCCAAGTGGAAAAAAAGATTCTTTGTCGAGCAAATTGGTTTCTACCATTTTGGACATGGAAATGTTCAACAATTGTAATCTTGAGGTTATAATTACGAGGCGGCTAATATCATGGGAAAGAAGCTTTAAATGATTTCATTTTTAAAAAATTGTCCTTGAATTGGTTAACAAAAATATATGAAAGCATATAAAAAAAAATTTCCTTGAATTGGTTAACAAAAATATATGAAAGAATATGAAAAAAATTTCCTTAAATCGGTTAACAAAAATACATGAAAGCATATGAAAAAATTTGTCCTTGAATCGGTTAACAAAAATACATGAAAGCATATGCAAAAAATTTGTCCTTGAATCGGTTAACAAAAATACATGAAAGCATATGAAAAAAATTGCATTCCCTTCAGTCTTTCATTCCTTGACGTATTAATTAACATAAAGAGTAAAAATAACAATGTCTTTTATTATACAAGTATATATTGTTAAAATCTCATAAAATCTATGAGATTTTAACAACATGATTTCTCACGATAGTAAGAAATTTGTTGATCAGAAAATAACTTATTTTTCCTTGCTGGGTTTTTCCTCTTGTGTTGCTCATTTGCATGTTTCTCGATTTAGGTAGATAAATGTTTTGATTCGTTTTTATAAGTAACCAAAGTCCTTGATTTAGTTTTAAAAATATTAGCATATCTTTACACGATGAACATTTTTCTCCTTCATCTTCCACTTAATTCCTTTTTTTTTTTTCTACAGTACTTTCGTTTAGAAAAGTAAGTCTTGATCACTTAATTCCCGCTTTTCCATGGTCTGATTCTTTTATTTAAATAGTAGTGATTAATGTTAACTTTTCCTACTTCAAAAACTTATGACTCCCAATAACTAAATCTAGATATTTGTGTTATCGTTTTTTATTGTTTAATAAATTTAATTTAACGTTTTTTTAATTACGATTTAGATGGGATTTACACATAGCAAACGCTTATATATAATGACTTCTAAACCCACATCTAAATTGTAATTAAAAAAAAAAAAATGTTTAGAATGCTCTTAGAAGACATGATGTTGCTCTTAAATAACATTTTTTTCCCCATAGTCTCTGATGAAAAGCAACTATAAAGATAAAACTTCAATATTTATTTTGTTCAATTTTAAAAGTTTACCAACATTACACATAGCAAACGCTTATATATTACGACTTCTAAATTCCCATCTAAATCTTAATTTAAAAAAAAAATATATGTTTAGAATGTTCTTAGAAGACATGATGTTGCTCTTATATGACATTTCTTTTCCATATAGTCTGATGAGAAGCAACTATAAAGCTAAAACTCCTGTATCAATTTTATTCAATAAAATAAATATTTAAAAAATAAGATTTAAAATACAAAGTCTTGTAGTTTTATTTCAGTCATGTTTTAAAAAATAATATTCCAAATTAGACATTTATCTGACATTATTATTAGACATTTAAAGTGTTAATTAGACATTTATCTGCAATAAACTACATGTTCTATCTTTTTAAATTTAGAGACATCAGGACTTTTTCCACCCTTACTTTTAAATTGATCTAAGGTGATAGCAAGTTGAGAAACTCACTCATTCCCAAAGCTTATTTATATTATTTATTTATTTAGTGAAATGAATTTAACAAATTCTTCACTAAATAAATGTAATTATTTTTTCTGTAACATATTAAGATCTTTTCCAATTCTATTACGATTTTTATGATGAAAGATTATTAAGACATCTGCTTGTAGGAGGAACTCATTTAAATCTCCAAATTCTTTGTAATTTGAATTTAGGTATTCTGATGCACGTCACAAAACAAAATTAATGGAAAATATTTCTCAAACAACAAATATTCATTTCTATTCATCTAATAATTTTTTTTTCGTCGAATTTGTTATAGTCTGGTACCTTCACACGCTTTGATAAACTTGATTTTTGACAAAAAAAGGAGATATAAATAGATTTCGATTGAATTTCACATATTTATTTTTTGAGAAATAAAAAAAATAATTTCAATTTTATGTCGAGATGTAAAAAGTTATTATTATTATTTATTTTTTTTTTTTCTTCTCCGCGACTTGACTGAAGCTGCACAATAGACCATTGAAAGGAATGGAAACCACCTTCAAAAAAAAAAAAATATTTAAGTTTTTGAGTGTTTATTAAAGCATAAAACATAAAATCAGATTAGAATTTTTAAAAAGCTTTTTGAATGTTTCTTGCATATGCATATGAGGGAGGGAATGAAGGAAATGAATTAGAGATATTTTCGTTTTCGCTTCACGTGTATTACTAGTTTTTTTTTTTTTTTTTTTTTTCAAAATGAAATTGAAATTACTAATAATTCAAATTATTCTCAGAATCAGAAGTTTATATAAAGAACTTTTAGTTATTTTCTGTATGTTTAAAATCCTATTAATTTGCGATCTACATTAGCAGTACATCATAAAATATATGCTGTATTATAAGGAACCCGTCATGTAAAAACTGATGTTAAAACAATGAATTTCTTGAAATTCTTTAGTATGATTCTGCTATTCAGACATATTGAAAATTTTCCATGAGCCTTAATATGACTCCGTTACAAATTTTATCAGATTAAATATTCTAGATATCTAGTTAACACCGTTTCCATTTCAATCAGAGCAATAAATAATGATTAATAGAAAATGTAGTCGGAAATGTTTCATTCTAGGGAAAATGAATTATTTCGTTAACCGAATATAATTTATACAGATTTGAGACTAAGTACATTCGAATATAATAAATAACAAAATAATTTAAAGTAGTATTAAAATATTTGTGAAACATGTGCTTTTTCGAAGTTGTGGTATTTATATTTATAGATTTTTAGTAATGTCTTTTTTTTAACTTTGCTCACAATTATTTCAGTTATCTGTCATATTCTGTCTTCAATTATCTTCAATCTTTATTTCTGTCTTCAATTATCTACTCGGCGAATATCTTCATAATTTTCCAGTTGCTTATCTTTTTGTTATTTTTTTATTTTATTCGTTGTAATTTTAATATGATGTAAATAAAAAAAAAAAATATCCTTTTTTTTTTTTTTTTTTGTTTCTATCATTATATCGTGGCCTGCAATAATTTTTTAAATAACAACACTTTAGCATGTAACTAATTAGTTTCTACTATCAGACTAAATTATCTTTTTTAAGTAGCACTTTAACAATATAAAATTATATCGCTTTTAACCTATTGACGCCCTTGGCCACATATGTGGAGGTTTAGTTTTTTATGATTATAGTTACTATCATTAATAAAAAGAACAAAAATGTGATAATAAATTATTCACTGCAGAATCTCTCAACAAGAAAATTACAAATCTAATGATTTGGCTGTACTGATAACGGTATTTACAATGTGCAGTTACTAATATGAAAATAGCGTCAAGTAGCATTTCGACTGTCAATATTATTAGAGTATTTGAACAAATCGTTAATATTTGATAAAAATAATACCAGATATTTTAAATATATTTAGTTTTAATGATTTATGCCCGGAGTGGTAATGAGTAATTTATGCCCAGAATGTATAAAATCATTTCTTTTATAAATTACTAATAACGATGAACAACCACAAATGTAAACGTTTTTGTAGTTGTTGAAAATTTTATTGCTTTCCCCATTTTTTTTGCTTTTTGAATTCCTATCAATATAAAATGAATAATTAGTAATAAAACAAAAAGTAAGTCATTTTTCTTCTTATAAAAAAAATCGCCCCTAAAAAAAAGTTAAAATAAATTCAAAATTGGCATAACATTTATCATTTATAATAAATGCTATGTAAAGTTGCCGGTAAAGGTAAAGTTAGCTTTTAAAAGATATACCACGTTTGTTTGTATACTATGGCTCACTTGATTAACAGCAGTATCAGACCAAGTTCATTTTCAACAACCACTTGTTTTATATCGTTATGTTTCTGTTCTATTTGATTTTGTTTCAAGAGCCTAATATTAAAAATTTAAATTATTTATAAAAAACAATTACGTATTCATTAATATATGCAATAATTACAGAAGATTCCAAAAAGAAGAAGAAAAAAAAAAATTGTCCTTCATGTAAACCTGCGTGGGATGTCATCCGTAAAAAAAATATGAAAAATAAAAAATCCTCTAAAAACTTTGTCTTCATCCTTCTTCATAACTAAAAAAAGAGAAAAGGGGAAAAAAAGAAACAAAGAGAAAAAAAAAAAAAGTGGAGATTTGTGCTGCATATGCCAAATGGAGGATTCCACCAAACTTTCCCCGGATTGAGTCGACAATTTCTAGCAGGGAAACCGTTATATCATGCAAACAAGTTAGCCTGTTCAGATTTTTATATCACCTTGAGCTCTTGAGAGTGAGTTTGCGCCATTCAAATAAACCGAATGGCAACCAACCCCCGGCACTTAGTGCCCTACACAAGATATGAGGGGATAAAAGGGGAAAATCGCGCTACGTCACTAATCGGATTGAAAGCGAGAGGAGATCGCAAAATATTCACGATAGAGCGGCTTTCTGGTGGTTCGGAAAAAAGACTTGGTGAAGAAAGGTGGGTACATTTTTCGCCCACGACTATTAATGGCAGGCTCTGTTCCCATTCAAAACCACTAAGTAACAATAAATATTTCTTGGACTAGATTTTTGTATCTTCGCATGTTTATTGTGAGATGTAGAGAATTTAGTTCAAAAATTATTTTATAATTTTTTTTCTTTTTGTTAAATATATTTAAATGTATGCATTCGTAGAAATTTGGAAATGTATTTTTTAATTTGTCTGATGAAATGATTGACGTTATTTAAAGTGTATTTTTCGCCCAGGACTATTAATGGCAGATTCTGCACCCATTCAAAACTAATGTAGAATATATTTTAATTTGTCTATAAAATGATTGACGTTATTTAAAGTTTATTTTTCGCCCAGGACTATTAATGGCAGATTCTGTACCCATTCAAAACCAATGTAGAATATATTTTAATTTGTCTAATAAAATGATTGACGTTATTTAAAACTTATTTTTTGCGTAGGACTATTAATGGCAGATTCTGTACCCATTCAAAACCAATAAGTAACAATAAATATTTCTTGGACTAGATTTTTGTAGTTTCGCGTATTTATTGTGAGATGTAGAGAATTTAGTCAAAAAATGATTAGAGATTTTTTATTTCTTTTTGTAAAGTATATTTAAATGTATGGTTTTAGGAATGTATTTTAATTTGTCTGATTAAAATGATTGACCTATTAGTTCACACTCTCCCTATATATATCTTGTTCAAATTTTCGATCGTTAATTAAATACTTTTTTTTCATCCACTCAAGTTTAAATACATTTTTTTTAAACTTATAGTGGATGACACTTGATGTTAATGCATTTTTTTTCAAATATTAATTCATTAATTAAATTTAATTAACAATTTTTAATACTTTAAATAGAGTTTTCAGCAGTTTGTAATAAAAATTGTAATCAACAGACAGTTGCTCAATCGGTAAAATGCAAGGATTCCAGTATTTTTCAAGTGAAGGTGAAGAATGCGAGTTCAATTCTTATTGTGATTCTGTCATGTGTATATACATATTTATATTAATTGTAATTTTTTAATAAAAAGTAATTAAAATAAAATTTTATAATTTTATAATTAAAATATTTTTGCCATTCTTAAGAATGTATATTAGTTTTTACAATTAATGCTCTTTTTGTTTATTTTATGACTTTTAAATTAGTTGTATGTATGTTTCTGTTACTAAATGATACCTTTAACCTAGAATTGAAAAACGTATATATAACCCCAATATAATTTTTACATAACTGTTAATTAACCAAAAATTTTAAAGTTAGCTTAGCACGAGATTTATATGAATTGATTTTTTTGATCAGCAGAAAATAACACAAATAAAAAATTGCAGTCACAATCGTTTTTTCTGTTTATTAAGTGTTTAGAATATGTTTACTCCTTTATGTACTGAATTAATTTACCAGTGATATCTCTCCTTTTTCAATTCCTACTATTAGTTCACACTCTCCCTATATATATCTTGTTCAAATTTTCAATCGTTAATAAAATACTTTTTATTCATCCACTCCAGATCAAATACATTTTTTTGAACTTGTAGTAGATGGCACTTCATGTTAATACATTTTTTCAAATATTAATTCATTAATTAAATTTAATTAATTTTAGTTTTTTTAGATTTAAGTTGTATGTATCTAATAATAGATGGCGCCAGATGTAAGAGGAAAATTTCAACTCTATTTGTAAAGGGCTTTTCTGCAATATAGTGAAAAAAAAAGTAGGAATTGACTTTAAAATTTCTTGATATTTAAGCGTACACATACACTTAAAAATGAAACATCCTTAAAGCAAATGCAGTTATATTCAAGTAATGTGCAATTTATATTTTAATTTTTTTCCCATTATGTAAAAATCTAAAAATGCATTACAAAAATAAATATTATCAAATGTCCTAGTACAGAAAACATATAAATTTTGGTTGTACTTTATAAAACTGATTAAGCACAAATATAAAAAAACGAATAAATATCTGGTATGAAATATGTACGTAAATTATTTTCAAAAGGAAAAATATAGTTAAAGGAATATATAAAAATATGATGATAAAGACTGTAAATTAATTAGAAATTTTGTAGAGACTTAAAAGATAAGTCTAGAATCTTTCTGTGAAAAGGGCATTGAGTGGGTGTTTTTTGAAATGTTTAGTCATGCAAGTCCCTTTAATTTTAGCATTATAAGTTCATGAATAATTCATAAAAGTTTCAATAAAGAAATGTTGAAGTTATTTAAATAGCCTTGCTCAACATTTCTCGTTATCGTTTTAATCTGGGAAATTAAAATTGATTTCTGAAAATTCAAGGATCCTTTTCTACTGCTCCACGGGAAAAAGTACGACTTTTTGAGTATACTTCAAAAGTACTTGGTATTTACTTGGTACTACTTACTTAGTACTTACTTGGTAGTACTTAAAGTATACTTGACCAAAGGTAAAAGTAATTCATAAAAGTTTCAATACGGAAACTTATAAAAGTATTGAAATAGCCTCTTTTGTCCACCATTTCTCGTTATCGCTTTAATCTGGGAAATTAAAATAGATTTCTGGAAATGCAAGGATCCTTTCCTACGACTTCACGTGAAAAGTACAATGCTAGATCACTTTGACAATATAAGCGTTTGAGTATATTTCAAATGCCCAGAGGTAAAGTAACTCGTGGAATTCATTTACCTCTTTTGATGTGAGAATCAATTTGATAAGATTATAGATCCATTAGAATGAGTGGGTGAGTGAATTTTTCGTTGGTGCATTATTTTTGCGAAAGATCACCTCACTCCTTTCGAAGAAGATCTTGAGTAATGGCTGCGACATGCTGATTCTCCAATCGGCATACCGTGCGCTTAAAAGTAGCGTTGCGAGCATGTAATTAAGGTCTTCCGGACGGTATTAGGAATAGGGCGTTTATTCTGGAAGAGGATAAAAGTGGAGGTAATGCCGTAGGCGGCAGCGAAATCTGCGCCAGAGAGAGTCCTAAGTGGCGACACTTGAGCCGCTGAATGTCAGGGGGTGCTCAGTTTTAAAGCGGCCCGCGAAAACAAGATGTAGGAGTGCGCCCCATTTGACTAAAGGTATTGTCGTTCTCCAGCACAGGTGGTTGAGCGGATTAGGAATGGCGCACTGGAAAAGAGTGCGCCAGTGAGAGAGAGCTACCGAAATCTAATCTCTCGACTGCATTAGAGTCGGAGATGGAAGGTTGATGTGCTTATGGAATGGGAGGCGCTTTCGGGCTAGCGAGAGTCTGCCCAAAGCAGCTTTACCGCGAGGTCCATGTTTTATTTAAGGTTGGATTAGGACCTCGTGCATTTCTCGCCAACTTCGCCAGCGCCCTTGCTTGCTAGCT
Source organism: Caerostris extrusa (assembly GCA_021605095.1). Taxonomy (NCBI): domain Eukaryota; kingdom Metazoa; phylum Arthropoda; class Arachnida; order Araneae; family Araneidae; genus Caerostris; species Caerostris extrusa. The sequence continues at coordinate 21,466 of BPLR01012748.1, read as the reverse complement.
TAGGCAAAGCAGCGAACGGAAGGTCTTTTCGGAATCGGGCTCGCAGGCTGACGCACGTCAAGGTGTAAGAGGATTAGGCCGACTGACAGCGCCGGGATCTTCGCTCCCTCGCAAGATGCTGCTCCTCATGCAGATTTCCGAGTGGGGCATGGAGGTTGGGTCGGCAGCAGCCCTTTTCTTTTCATTTGGCTCTAATAACTACTGCGGCTTTTTATTAGGAGGCTTCATAATGAACAACCTGCCACCCGGCCTGCGTTTTTTTTTTTTTTTTTTTTTTTGTCCGGGGGTGGAACGTTGAGGGAAGAAGAAGCCACAGATTCCTTAATCCTTTTGCATTATCTGAGGTTTAAAGCAAAATTCTTGTCGTTTTATTTCCGACTCGGTATGTTTCTCGGGCAGGGGGAGCTGATTAAAATGTTTCTTTTCTTTTTTTTCTTATGTGCCCCCTTTCTATTAGAGTGTTGGTGGAAGAAAAAGAAAAGCCCGGTTCCTCATTTCTCTTATTCTGCTAGTGACTGTGTTGCCTTTTTATTGTGTGGGGCGCCAGATTAGAGGTCCCCTACTCTTTTTCTCTACCTCCTGCTCATTAGCTATTCTCCGGGTCTGACATTGTTATGGTAATTGGCTCGCTTTGGTCTCTCGGTTTGGCGCGGTGCGACTTATTCGCGCCTCTAATGCTCCTCTAAATAGCGGCCTATTCAGGCCAGGGCCTATAATGAACTAACACGGGCCTTCCGTCTTGACCTCGCTAACAATCGAAACACGCCACGTCTCATTAAATAATTTCGCTTGATCGATCCCCTCTGGTATCAATCGGATCGACAAACCCTTCTTTCGAATAAGAGGATGTAGTTAAGTGTCAAATGAACTGCACTATCCCCCCCCATGCTGCCTAATAAAAAAAATTTTCTCACAAAATACTTGGAGAGCTTGAAATCAAGCATTTTAAGCATCCATTTGTTAAATTCGTTGCCAACATTTATTATGATCAAATGTTTCCTGTTCAATGAATATAGACAATTTCTGTGTCTAAATTTCATGTTGCATTCTTCATTAGTAACATAGTATTTGTGTAATAATACTTTTAATGAGTTCCGCTAAGTTCGCATTAGACTAAACAAGGAATTTCTCAGATTCGAACTTGTTGCATTGATTTTGATTGGTTTGTCGCTCTACGGTCATTTTGTGCACACTTTAGGCTAATTAGACCGGGGTGTACAGTTTAACGTGATTTTCAGACCACTAACAAACGTAATAATTTTTACGTAATAAATATAATAATTTTTTAAACACTTCGAACCTGAAGCTTGTGGTACCAAAGGCCAGAGCGCTAACTAATTGGCCATTAGGCCACACTGTTACACTGAAGAATATTTTTAGTTAATGCACTGTGTAACAGGAGGGTTTTGTAAGTTCATTGGTAGCAGTCTGACGACCAATTGGTTAGTGCTGTGACTTTTGGTACCACAGTCTTCAGATTAAAATCCTGATGGTGGTAAGGATGTTTGTTAGTGGTTCGCAATCCACATTAAATTGTAGGTCCCGGTCTAATTAGCCTAAATTGTGCACAAAATGACTGTAGAGCGACAAACCAAACCAAAGTTCATTGACATAGTACAGAGTAATAAATCGCATACAGATTTGGTTACTTGAGAAAAATTCTAAAATAGGTAGCTAAAATTATTCTAAGGTAGAATAACCTTAAAAATTACTTGCAGTTTTTACAAATTCTAATTACCAAAAAGCACCCATGACCAATGAAAATTAAAATTCTAAATGAATTGTATGGGCTCAAAATTAGCTTACTTTCTGAAGCACATATTCCTTATGAAATATTTTTCACCTGTTCATATCATAAGTTATTTTTAACACATTGAAGACGGTATGCGATGTAAAAAGTATATTACCTGAATATCCATTTTCCAGCATGAATTCACATTTTTTGTAAATATTTAACACTTTGAACATGGAATTAACGTCTTTAATTTTTTCAACTGTTGGCGACGAATGATGGAAATTCACGTCATTTGCAGAAATGCCGACCATTACAGAATATATTAACCACTTTCTGTAGTCAGTATTTTTATTATTATTATTATTTTTTTTTTTTTTTTCAAAATAGTAATCACTTCCACACTTTAAACTCAGAAATTTTTTTTTACATTGTAAGGCAAAATTACCGTAAAAAAGTGATTAATGTATTCCATGATAAGTTGCCATCTCTACAAACAAGTAATATAAAAAAAAAAAAAATTTTAAAGTCAACTCATTCTTTTTTTTTTTTACACTCTATTGCAGAAAGTCCTTTATAAATAATATTCATTCATTTTTTTAGTTTATCTGGCGCCATCTATTGGTAGATATATGCAACTTAAATCTAAAAAAACTCAAAGTAATTAGTTAAATTTAATGAATGAATTAATATTTGAAAAAACTGTATTAACATCGAGTGTCATCCACTACAAGTTAAAAAAAAAATGTATTTGAACTTGAGTGGGTGAATAAAAAGTATTTTATGAACGATTGAAAATTTGAACAAGATATATATAGGGGAAAGTGTGAGCTAATAGACGGAATTGAATGACGTGAATTTCCGTCCCAACATTTGAAAAATAAAAGACTGAAATTCACAACTCCCGTCTTTAAAGTGTTAATTGAAAGGATGAGAACGACGTAGCTAATTTTTTTTTTTTTTTTTTTCAAAGCTACATTTCGTATTTTTCTTATTAATTTTCAAAAACATGCTTTAGTTTCCTTCTGTTAAATCTTGAAATTCTATTGTAATATATTCTTGCGTGACGTAAATATTAATATATGACGTAATATTTTTATATATTACGATGTAATATTTTTTTTTATCAAAAAGTAACATTTATCATGGGGGCCTGATGACCGAATGACTTGTGCTCTGCCGCTCAGTGCCACAGGTTTCGAGTTCCAGTCCCAACGGTGCCATGGGTGTTTGTAGTGGTTCGGAATCCACTTTAAACCGTAGATCAAGGTCTAATATGGCTGTTGGGCGTAGTTCTGACAACCCTACCTCCCTAAAACAAAAAACATCTCCCGTCGCCAATAGGCAGACGGCCTTGGCCCACCATGAGGCTGTTGCGCCGATGATGACAAAGATGACGATGAATATTTATCATATTTTCTTAAAATGAATTCAAACAAATGAACGAGGATACATAAGAAAGGAATGTAATAAATAAGACAGCATGCACAACTTAGATTATTTTTAGAGATTATTTTAGTTAGCTCTACTATAGTAAAATTGATTATAAAATGAAAGGATACGCGGTGGATGGTTTCTCTTTTCATTTTTATGAATGTACTACACTAGTAAATATTATTATGTAAGCATTTTTTATTACTGACATTAAAATATGTCAAGTTCTAAAAAATAATGATTCATACCTAGGAGAGTTTCAGCTATTGCGCGATAATAATTGTTTTGCTTGAGCATTGTATAAGGACATCCATTGATAATTTTTATTATTGTACAATACTGTCAATGCAAAAATCAATCATTTGATACTTTCATAAGCATTCACATTGAATCATTTTTTTTGTCTGAACAAGTGTTATCCAGATGATATATTATAATTTGAGCATTTTATTATTGATTTTAAAATATGTCAAGTTCTAAAATTAATAATTAAATACGGATTCATAGCTAGAAAATTTCAGCTATTGCACGATAATAGTAATTGCTATTTGCTTGAGCATTGAATAAGGACATACATTGATAATTTTTATTATTGTACAATAGTGTCAATGCAAAAATCAATTATTTGTGTACTTTCATAAGCATTCACATTGAATCTTCTTTTTGTCTGAACAGGTGCTATCTAGCTGAAAAAAATAATAATTAAATATAGATTCATAGCTAGGTGTTTCAGCTATTGCACGATAATAGTGTCATTTGCTTAAGCACTGAATGCATTGACAATTTTTATTATTGTACAATAGTGCCAATGCAAAAATCAACCATTTGTATATTTTCATAAACATTCACATTGAATCTCCTTTTTGTCTGAGCAGGTGCTATTCAACTGAAAAAATAATAATTAAATATGGGATTCATAGCTGCCAGCTATTGCAAAAATCAAGCACAATGCATTGGCAATTTTTATTATTGTACAATCCAATGCAAAAATCAACCATTTGTATATTTTTCATAAACATTCACATTGAATCTCCTTTCATAGCTTTTTCAGCTCTGATTTGCAGGTGCTATTTTTATTATTGTACAAATTGAATCTCCTTTTTTGAAAAAAAAAATAATTAAATATGGATTCATAGCTAGGTGTTTCAGCTATTGCACGATAACAGTGTCATTTGCTTCAGCACTGAATGCATTGACAATTTTTATTATTGTACAATAGTGCCAATGCAAAAAATCAATCATTTGTATACTTTCATAAACATTCACATTGAATCTCCTTTTTTGTCTGAATAGGTGCTATTCAGCTAAAAAAAATAATAATTAAATATGGATTCATAGCTGGGTGTTTTCAGCTATTGCACGATAATAATAATTGCCATTTGCTTGAACATTGAATAAGGACATGTATGTAAAATTTGTGTTAATAAAAAATCCATTGGAATAAAATAGAGTCAATGCAAAAATGAATCATTTGTGTACTTTCATAAGTAATACATTGATTCTTCTTTTGTCTGAACAGGTGCTATCCAGCTGAAGAACTGGAAACCACTGACTTTCGATCAAATTACAGAGTCACCGGATGCCACCGTAGGAGACATTTTGGGTGAACTGTCTTCAGCCGCAACTCTAAGAATACGTTTGTACAGGTGAGATGGCATTTAATCTCTGTCATTTTAAAGGGTGTAGTCATTGTTTCGTTATTTAATTAAACTGTTATTGCATTTTCCCACAAATATATGGTGGTTTTTTTTTAATTTATTTTGTCTGTGTTATGTTAAGAATGAAAATCCTTTTAGCTAGTATAATAGAAGTCTGTTGAATAAAGCTAGTGTAATAGAAGTTGTTGAATCTTTTCGATTATAAAAATTATCTTTAAATGTAGATTTAATTTCCAGATCTACTGTGTTGTAAGCGTTTGGAACATTAGCTATTTTATTTTTTTTTAATTATTATTTTTTTATTTTATTATTGTGTGCTTGAATGTTATGTGTGTTCATTCTCAAAAATTTAATTTTTGATATTTATTTTCCTGTTTGTTTTAAAATGTCATATGAATTTTCCTTTTTAAAAAAGGATAAAAAAAAATATTTATTTTTTAAGTTATTTATATTTACTTTTACTAAATCGCTTTCATACTTTTAGATTGTAATACTATCCACTTTGGAACTATAATATCTAATAATCTACAAGCAGTACTGTTGAGTATTTTCTATGAATTTACAATTAAAATATTATGCTGCTGTAGTTAATTATGAATTTGTTTTTATAAATCCTTTTAGAATTTTTAAATAAATTCAGTTAATTTTTTTCTGAATTTATCACATTTTCAAATAATAAAATAATTTGTCCAATTAAAAAATCATTTAATAAATGCATATTCTTAAAGAATCTTTTTTTTACGCATTAGTATTAATTTCTTACTATAGTAACTTACTTTAAACTTACTTACTTAAAAGTAACAAATGTTTACTTTTATTTATAATCATTCATATAAAATCATTATTATACAGCATTTTTTTCTTCTATTGTGTTATTTCCACTTACACTTTAACTATCTCTCTTTTCATTAATTTAAACTAGTGATTAGTTTATTAAATTTCCTATATTTTATCATGGGTTTTCTTATATTTTAAATTTTATTCCTTTGGAAAATTTTAGGAAATTTTTTTATTAAATTTAATTTTATAAAAATTCAATTAAAAATCCATGTGTGCAAAAATAAATTTTTATTTTCCTTTTATAAAAGCCGTATAGAAAATTATTAAACTGTTAAACATTAAAAAATTGTTTTTAATTATAAAATGGGAATTAATTGCTAGTTATGGTTTAATTTTTGAATATAATTTTTATATGAAAGGCATTTTGAACTATAAACATAATCGTGAATTTTCGTTTCTATATTTTAGTAGTAAATACATTCCTGTACTTAAAATTGCATTTTGAACAATAAATATAATCATGAATTTTCAGTTCTATATTTTAATAGGTTTGATTAATGACATTTTTTGTATTCAGTTTTATTAAATAAAAGTTATAAAACGAAACGCACAAAAAATTATTTAAATGTTTTTAAAACCAATTCCAATATATTTTTTAACTCTACACTTCGATAATAGTTGTAACACACGTGCTAATAATTTTCACTCTCTTTTTTACATATACACTTAAAAGGTTTTTATAAACTTTTTGCTTATTTCTTTGTAGATAGATCACTTATTTAATATACGTTTTCATAAAATGAAAAAATATTTATAACTAACATAATTATTACTAAAGTTAAGGAATTCACTTTAAAAAATTAATAAAATAAAGTTTCAAAATAGTAGTTAAGCATCACATTTTATATATATATATATATATATATATATATATATATATATATATATATATATATATATATATATATATATATATATATATACATACAGTAGAAACTCGTTCTATCGTTTCCTCGTCGTTTGTTTTTCATCATTTTAATTAAACAATTCTTTTACAAATTATGTGAACCACGTTAACACTGTGAAAACAGGAGACGTGAATTTTCGTCTTTTATTTTTCAACTGTTGATGACTGATGACAGAAATTCAAGTCATTTGCAAAGGTGCCAACCATTACGAAATATATTTTTAAAAATATTACAAATTACACTTATTTACAAAAAAATATGCTTAGAATTCAGGCTATATACTTTTCACATCATAACGTCTTCAATGTGTTAATAAAACTTACTTAAATTGACTAACTTACTCTGAAGAACAGTTCTTCAGAACAACAACTCTTCATTTATTCGAAAATTTTGCAGATCTTTAGAAGTTTTATTTTTTCCAATGAAATTACAAAAAAGATTTAAAAAAAAAAAAAAATCCTGAATTCCGTCTTTTTATTTTTCAACTATTGATGAAGAAAATTCACGTAATTTGAAAGGTGCTAACCATTATAGAATATATTTTTTAAAATTATAAATTGTGTAAATTACACTTATTTACAAAAAATATGCTAGAATTCAGACTATATACTTTTCACAGCATATTCAGCAGTTTTCAGTGTGTTAATAAAATCCACTAAGATTGTTCCTCTGAAGAACATTTTTGTGCATCATTTATTTGAAAATTTTGCAGATCTTGAGAAGTTTTATTTATGGCAATGAAATTACAGAAAAAAAGATTTTTTTAAATAATCCTTGAATTCCCGTCTTTTATTTTTCAACTGTTGATGACAGATGACTGAAATTCACGTCATTTGCAAAGGTGCCAACCATTACGGAATATATTCTTAAAAATATTACAAATTACACTTATTTACAAAAAATATGCTAAAATTCAGGCTGTATACTTTTCACAGCATAACGTCTTCAATGTGTTAATAAAACTCACTTAGATTGTTCCTCTGAAGAAAGTTCTGCGCATCATTTATTCGAAAATTCTGCAGATCTTTAGAAGTTTCATTTTTGCCAATGAAATTACAAAAAAGATTTTTAAAAAACCCTGAATTCCTGTTTTATTTTTCAACTGTTGATGAAGGAAATTCACGTAATTTGAAAGGTGCGAACTTTTTTTTTAATATATTTTTAAAAATTATAAATTATGCAAATTACACTTATTTACAAAAATATGCTAGAATTCAGGCTATATACTTTTCACAGCATTTTCAGTAGTCTTCAATGTGTTAATAAAACCTGCTTAGAAATTATGCCAATGGCATTACAGAAAAAAGATTTAAAAAAAAAAAAAAAAATTGTCCATATTGAAAAGTTTTATTTGGTTTTAAAAGCGCTTGAAATGTTTCTACTGAAATTACCCCTATTTTAAATAAATAAAAAAATATATATCCATCTTCATATAGCTTTGTAAGTAAAAAAAAAAAAAAATTTCCATTTGTATCGACACGAATGTGATAAGATCGTAACAATGAAACCATGTCCTACTTTGCCCTGTTTCTCTAATTTTTTTTCAGATTAATCTCACAATTTTTGGCATTTATTGAATACTTCCATTATTGTTTCATTTTCTCATTATTATTTTCTCACTTGTTTTTAAATCTGAGCATGATGATTTGAATACCAGACGGGTTTTATTTAGAGTGGGTGCATAACTTTTTCCTACGTTTGGAAGTAGCATTAAAAAAAAATTTACTATTGTCCTGTTAGTATTTATTTGTTTTAAGTTTAATTTCTTTTTATACTGAATTCATAATTATTCTCAAACAATGAAACAAACGCAACTAGTAATTCTGGTCTTCTTTTGGCACAACAGCCCCATGGTGGGCCCAGGCCTTCTGCCTATTGGCAGATTTCGAGACAGGAGATGTTTTTCTTTTACGGCATAAGGTTGTCAGCCCTACACCCAATTGTCATATGTGGCCGGGACTTACGGTTTAAGGTGGTTTACACTACAAACATCTATGGCATCGCCGGAATTCGAGCCCGAAATCTGTGACACCGAGCGCTAGTCGCACGGCCATCAGGCTCCAATTATGGTCTTAACAACTTGCAATTGCAGCTCTTATAGATTTTGTAAACTAAGGACATATTCTGGTTCATTTATGTGGCAAATCATATTAGATTATTACATGTAATGATAATGTGATTTCCAAAGTAGGAAATTACATGTTGTTCAAACCGTTAGAATGCTTTAATAAAATACAAATTTTAGAAAAATTGTAACAAATTATTTCAGCAAATATTGTTAACATTTTAGCGCAACTATTGAAAATTTCAACAAATATTGTTAATATTTCCATCGGCTATTAAACATTTCAACAAATATTGCTAACATTTCAGCGACTATTGAACATTTCAGTAAATATTTTGTTTTTTAAATATTATTTTCTGAGAAGAAATGAACAATTACATTTGAAAGAAAAATTAAAAGTTTTTAAATCGGAGAAGTTTTTCAGTGAAAATTGAGACAAATTAAGAGCAATTTCACTATATAGAAAGCAGCTAAATTTTAATTAAGTTTTTATTTTTAAAAAAAAAAAAAAAAAAAAAAAAAACTATGCTTTCACTTAATGTCTCAAAAACGGTAAAAAGAAAAAAATAATTTAAATATACTGAAGCTAAGACCCGATAATTTTCTCAAAGACTGACTTCATAATTAATTCCCGAGAATTGACGATTTATGTAATGCATTTTAATTTAGTGAAATTTTACCGCAAGAGTTTTAAATTTGATGGCGCATCTTACACAATGAGGTTTTCACCTCCTACTCCTCGTCTTCACTTGTTGACGATGTTATTTTTTTATTTGCGGTGTATAATTGCCGCCATCTCTTGTACCTTTTAGAGGCAAATATGGGAGATTTAAGCTATGGTGACAATACCGCTATTATAAAAGTCATAACAAAGGGAGAAAAAAAAATTCCGTTGATTGTGTACCCGCGTAATTTACTAAATCCCCCATAGCGGAGGCTGGTATTTTTACATCGTCATGGCGTACTTAATTTAAGGTCGAGTCGTAAATATAGAAAGGGAAACGTTTGTTCAATTAGTTTCGAACAAACAAGTAATTATTGCAAAATATATCCTTGCCTCCCGTCCTCTAATTAACCTATGCAAATATGAGTGCACATGCAGAGAAAAAAAAATGAGAAAAAAGAAAAAAAAAAACTAAACGCTAAGTCGGAAGGAAGGGCCAAAAAAAAATCGTCTCTCGTATCATTTGAGGGTGATAGGGCGGAAAAAGATGCTTATTTCCCCCCCCCCTCATTCTCTTCATCAGCTCTATGTCTAGTCTAGTTTAAATTCCCGTTTTTAATTGAAGATATATCTATAAAAAACGTTTTTATTACGTTGTAATTTTTTACATTTTAAGTTTTGCTCCCTCCGCTGATCGACGCTTGTACTTCATTAAGAGGCAAAAAGTAAGGAGCAAGAAAAATTCTTTTCTTTGACATTTTGCTTCTTATTATATACGGCTCTTTTCCGATTCCCTGTCCGACTCACTCCCTGAACCGGTGAGAAAAATGTATACACTTGGCATCTCCCACCCCACGCAACTAAAAGGCCTTCTTACGTTAATCATTACTTACATTATTTTTCAAATTCCAATAGCAAAAGTTAGTGGTAGCTATTAGAAAATGAACATTTTTTTGCTCCCCCATCCCACCCCCTTGCCGGCCCTCATCTAGCGGGGGAAAAAGAATGGAATCTATGCCGCTTTAAAGTAAATTTAATTGGGGAAAATGTATTTAATAAAGAATTTTCTTTTCCGGTAAGGTAGGAAGGAAAAAAAAAATTAAAAATTCATAAGCTGCAAAAGAATGCTCTCTCGCTCTGTGGCGAATAGGAAATCTTGTGCGTTTTTCTAATAAGTTCTGGTACATGGCTTAGGGAACGGTATTGCTCGATACTGTGTGTGTTATCTTTCTCAAATTAATTAGAGATTAAACCTGGCCTGCCGTTTGGAGAGAGTATTGTGTTTTTTTTTTTTTTTTTTTAAGTTTTTTTTTTTTTTTTGTAACCATCCTTTCTAATTTTTTATCTCTTCTCGGACTTTTTCAATTTATATGCCAGCGAGACGCATGGAGCAAAAAATATTTCTCATAATTGTGACTTTTAGGAGCGATGGCTATTTGTCTACTTTTCGTCCGAAATTGCTAATGAGAGGGAAAGAAATATTGAGAATTGGCGTCAAAAAAACTCCGACAATTAAATGCCCCGCTTTGGCACCGGGAGTAAAAAAAAAAAAAAAGCATTTTTTTTTTTTTTTTTTTTATTCATTTTTTTCCTCCCAATCTTGTTTTTTTAAAAAAAAGAGTTTTGAATAAAAGACACGGCGTATTGAAAGTCTAGTTCGCGTTCCCAAGTGGTCAGGAGGAAGCCTTACCTTCTACAAGTTCTTTCTCATGGTTGCAATTTTTTTTTCACTCCCCAGTGTTTTTCCTCTTTTATTTGCCCAATTTTTTTTTTTTTGTATCCTTTCATTTGTTCCTTGTATCTTTAGTTGTTTTTCTTCCTGTCTCACTTTTTTAGTGGCTATTTCATGAGGTACAACTTTAGATGTTGTTTGCTTTTGTAAAGGTACATAATAATGTCGTTAAGACTATCAATGTCCATTTCTTTCACTGCGTAAGTCTATGTATTGCTTTTAAACTGTTTAGGGAGGTGTTTTATGTTCTTTTCAGTTACTGTCGTTTTCATGTTTATTTACTTACTTATTAGGAAGATTTGAAACGTACTTAGTGTGCTATATTTAAAGCAATTCTTCATTCAAATTTACTCATTCTATGTATTCTTCATAGGTTTATCATTACAATAAACTGATTGGTCCAAGATAGATAGAAAAATTTAAGTAGCTAAATTTGAATGATTTCTTCCATGTACGAATGTGACATGATGGCCAATTGGTTAGCGTTCTGGCCATTGGTACCACAGGCTTCAGATTCGAATCCTGGTGGTCGCATGGATGTCTGCTAATGGTTTGGAATCCATGTTAAGCTGTAGGTCCTGGTCTAATTAGCCCAAAGTGTGCAGAAAATGACCGTAGAGCGACAAATCAAATCAAATTCATGTGCGAGCAATAGTACACTAATTATTTCATTACTGGTAGACGGTTTAAATATGCCTAGGAATCAGCTCAATGTCTTGACAATTTTTATTGACTTTTGAAACCGGGGGAATTTAATCTTCTATAATATCATGCCCATGGCCTTACTGTAGTTTCCCTCATATAAGCATTCATTTTGCAAGAATTGTCGGATTTCCATAGGCGGTAATTTAACTACTTTATTATCATTGATGCTAGCTTAGCATTGGTATTTATTGTAATATATGCATCCTCCTCAAGGTCTTAAATTTGGTGCAGAAGTTACTCCATATTATTTGCTTGTCTAGAAGATCAACATTTAGGCGATATTGTGTATATTCTAGTACATTTCTCATTAAAGGAATTAAAAATATTAAAGTTATTTAAAAGCTGAATTGTTGCTTACCACGTTCTTCTTCATCTTGTCCACGATATTTTTTGATTTCTATTTTGTTCTTCACATTATATAGTCCATTTTCTTGGCCTCATATGTGTCATGCAATTTTTTATGAAATAATTGACAAAATTTTAGTTTAGCTCTTGTTTTCCCCATAAATTCTGAACTTATTTTAATTCATATCTCTTCATTAACTGAGATAAAATAAATATTGTTTGATTTGGAAAATTAATTTTTTCACCCTTTTAGGAAATTAATATTTGTTGTATTTCTGTGGGGTATTTATTCCAGAATTCATATATTTCCTTATACCACTGTTCATATTCTTTTCTTTTTCATGTTGCTTAAAATTCTATATATTCGACAGAGTTTTTTTTATTTTAAATATTAAAATAATATTTATTTTCAAGAATCTGATTTTGTTATTGGCTAGACATTTATTTACATATTGGCTAGACATTTTTCAATACCAATCGTATCATTTCCTGAATACTATAATAATGTCATAGACAAAAATAAAATAAAGCACTAATAAATTGTCAATTTTTTGCAGAAATACAAAATACTAAATTATTACTTTTTCGAAAATGACTGTTATTGGTGTGATTATTCTTTAACAACAGAGTTTTAAAATAAATAAATATAAAATATTAAAACAGAATCTGAATTCAACGAAAACTAATAATTCTAGTATTTGTTGTTTTAATTTTTATTTTTATTGTATAAACATGACTTTACATTAAAGAAAAGTTTTTATTTGCGCCTTTGTCATCACGGATACAAAAACAAAAGTTTAAACTAGTGTATACTTATTAAACTTTTTAATCCATGAAAATATGAACTATTATAAAAAGTAATAAAAGCATTATCATTATTTAGTTTGCAAAAATAAGATGACTTTGTTTGAGTTGAATCAAAACATTTTTATATCAGTATTATATCTTTCTGAAATTTTTTATTTAAATGAATTATAAATTTATAGTTAAAATATAAAAAATTATATTATTATCATCATATATTTAGGAACACTTGTTTAGGACAGCTAAATGATGAGATTTTTTTCTTCTTTTTAGTTAATGTCATGAAAAATAATGAATTTAGTTAATGTTAAATCGCTTAATACATTCAGAATCATGTATAACACTTGGAATCAATTTAATTTTTTATAGCTTTTATTGGATATTATTGAGTTTATTCTTAAGGAAGCTGTCGTTACAAAAGGTTATTTTAATTTAAAATAATGATTTTGTAAATGTCAATGATGATTAAGAAAATTATCCAATTTTATCCTATCTGAACTAATCATGCTTTTTTTAAAGGTAAAAATTTAATTTGCGTTATAATAATCAGGTAACGAACTATAAATTTACAATAATGAGTAATTTAGCAGAATTTTAAATTTAAAACAAAGAATTAGAATGTGTGTAAGAAATGTGTTGAATAGGATTCGTTTTTTTAGTGGTAGAATTTATGAAACCGTGGTATTAATTTATGAAAATTAATTATTTTTTGCATTAATCATTTCATTATTTTTTAATTATTATTTATGAAATTTCATTAAATTATGACCTGATATTAATTTATGCAAGACATAATTTTGAAGAAATGTATGCAGCTTTAATAAAACCTACTGTAATAATATTTGTTGAAAATTAATTTTGATGACCTATCTATTTAGTTTTCAGCGAATTAAGTAATAAAGAATTTACTTTAAATAAATGAATTGGGAAAATTTGATTAAAAGCAAACACGCTATTGTAATTATAACTTGCATCACCTATTACAACCCAGACATTTCTATTTTGGTTGTTACCCTATATATACATGTTCGATCTTATTGTTGTCGAATCATAACTTTATTTGAATAAAATATTTGATAGATACAATATTTTTTTTTATGCATCTTCTCCTTCAGTATGTCATAAAGGTATACATCTGTTTTTAATACAATATGTGCAACATTATTCTTTAATTTTATTGGTATTGTAAGGTATAGCATGCTTCAAGTAAAACACCATTTTACAAGAACAAAAATGTAAAGTTTATGTTTGTAAGTATATTGTAAAATGATGCCTACTTGTGTGTGTGATAGTTAAACATGAAAGTTTGCAAGCGAACTTTCGTATATATCTAATAGATATACGACCAATGGAAGATTCAGTTCATGGCCATTTGATGTAATCTGTTTGTACATCTGGTTTTAATACAATGTACGCTACAGTATTCTTTTTATTTTAATGCTGAAAATTGTAGCATGTAGCATGCCCCAAGTAAAGCATCATTTTACAAGAACAAAAATGTAAAGTAGTGTATGTTTGCAAGTATACTGTAAAATGATGCCTACTTGTGTGTATGATAGTTAAACATGAAAACTTTGCAAGCGAACTTCTTATATATCTAATAGATATATGACCAATGGAAGATTCTGGTGCATGGCCATTTGATGTATTCTTATGTATTCCTTTAATTTATATTTAATAATTATGTAGGGGCGCTCAGTTTTTCAGTGTGTTTCACTATGCTTTAATCTTAAGAATGAATAGAAATATCATGTTTTTCAGATTTTTCGTTTTTAATCAAAATTTTTTAGTTATGACTTTTAATTTTGCAACTATCTGTGTGAACTAATTTGATAAATCGTTGAGGGAATGCTTCTTGAACATTATTTCAAGAAGTTTTAATCTTAAAACTGAACGCCCCATTTTTTAATTGTCAAAGTTAAAGTGGGCGAAGCTCCTGTATTTATGAGTAAGTAACTTTTCTGTCTGCCTTCGTTTCTGGCTCTGAAAGAACAACCCGGTACCTATTTCAGGTAACGCTGTTGAATTTTATAATAAAGTAAAGTAATTCGCCATTTAGGTAGTTATATACATAATGGGGTGCTAAAAGTGAATCGAGACGCGAATATTTATCTTGTTAGTTCACACAGAACACTTTTATGGAGTGTGATTTGCTCTTTAGTTACCGTTAATGTCTGTCGAATACTGTGATTGTTTGTGCTTCCTGTAAGATTTTATCTGTAATAAGTGCAATACCAAATAATTTAATTTTATGCAATAGTTCCCTTATTGATACTTATTACAGGAGAAATTTTCATAAGCATTCTTGTAGTATAAAAATATAAATGTATAGGTTTTAGACAGAGAAGCATTGTCTTTTTCTAACATGTACTTAAAATTTTGTTAGCTTTATTTATATCAATAATAACAAAAAAAAATTTTAATGGACAAAGGTCATGTATTTTTTATAGCCTAATCTATTAATTAATAAAAGACAAAGACGAAAATGAAATTAAAGATTTCTAATTTAAATTTTCAGAAATCTTTTTATAGACAATTTTTTATGTATATAACTACCATAAGGGAATGGATAATCGAGTTTTAAATATTGAATTTCAGTTGTACAAAGATTGAATGGTAATTGCATTCCGTCCAATAGATAACCCCATATCCATTCCCTTACATTGTTGAGAACTATATAAATGTAATCCAACTATAGTTGCATGACGAATGATGTCTGAATTTTAATTTTATTCATGCAGTCGTCCGAAGCTCCACAGTGCTAATGACGTAAAGGAAAAATTGTTACAAGTCCTTTTTGGCTCAATCCCAGAACCTATTGGTCAGTTCCGGCTGTCCCATCGACCAGGTGGGTGTGAGTGTTACTTTTCTCTGCTTTGATTTTTTTAATTATATTTTTATTAGTGTTGCTTATGGCATAAAGGTGAGTGACCATTTTTTTTCCTTACATAGAAGACCGGTAGCCAACAAAGAACCAAAATGATCCAGAATGGTAGCTCAGATGGCAGGAACATCAATTTATGTTTAACACACATAACTATTTAAATACATCAACGACTCAATGTTGAGTTTTTATCCAGTTCTTTTTCATTTTGTTTTCTCATGTAGCAACTTTTCTTGGACATTTACATGTGCCAAACATCCTACAGCAGAGTTTAGGCGTTTTTGTTAAAAGTTGCACAGGTTTTGGTTTTTCTGTAATTTAAATGCATATTCCCCGAAAAGCTGCGCCTTGTTTCAGAACCAAATACTCTTAACTGTCCACTGAATGGCTTCATGGAAGTACTTAGTCCCCCTCCGTTAGGTATTCATTACCAAGGATTATAGCTTGGAGCTATCTGTCTAAAGCTATTTACCTGTTACTCCGAGTAATGGTGCGGGGAAGAGTACTCTCTTTGGGGGGAAAGAGTAGAATGCTCTTTCCCTTCGAACATCCCTTCTTCCTCCCCATCTTTGATACCAATTTGGAATCATTTGGTTCTCTTGAAAATGAAGGTAAGTGGAACGATGTGTTATTTGTCATAAAATTTTTGCTATTCGCTTTCCTATTAACCCTTTTCAAAAATCATTATGAAAATTGGTTATTTGTGTGCTCTAATGTCTTCCATGAATTTCATCTTTTAGTGCATTACAGATTTATTCAGTTTATTTATAACATTAATATATCTCCTTTATTTCATTAAAAGGATATTTGGAATTTTATTAACAAAGATCTATTGTATTTTGGTATCAATTTCCATTACTTTTTTTTTTTTTTTTTTTTTTTTAGCTTACCCTACATTTCACCCTAAAGAGATCTTTGAATCATATAGATTGAAAATTTACTTAAGTTCAACATTTTTCTATTTTTAGGGTATTCAAGGCCTTATAAACTCCCTTTAATTATTAAAGGAGTATTTAACTTTGGTATTTTTATTTCAGAGTTATTTTAAGTACTAATAAATGAGTTCACACAAAATATATCAACGCACTTTCAAATGCCCGTATTGCTTTTTAATGTAGATGGAAGCCATTCTTTAATAACAGAATGTTTATTATAATATCGTTTTACTTTTCATCCAAATGTAAGTTTAAAAATATTTTAACGAAACAATTGACTCAAAAAATACAACTTTGCAAAAAAATGTTTCTTTTTATGCGTCAAAACGACGCGCGTGTTTAGGCCCCGGATATTGATAAATATTCTAATTTAGGCATTGAAACGTAAGCGATATTAAGCCCCGTGTGTGGGAGGAGTGGGTGGCTGCATTTTTAACACAGTTTAAAGACTTTTCTTTCGAAGTCCCTTGTTTGAAACGGAATGGGATCTTCTTCCGAAAAGATAGTTGCAAAGTTTTTGTTCCATTCACCTGGCCTGTGATTTCTTTCTTAAGACGCCCAGGTAACGGCCATCTTCTTAATGATTTTTCTTCTTCCGCGTTCTGTTTGTTTGTGCATGCATGCATGCACATTGTTGCCCCCTCCCCTTCAAATCCCACTCCAGAGAAACTTTTTCTCTAATCTATTGAAATTCCCTCCCCTTCGGAGAGCTCTGGACCACGCCTTTTCTTCCAAGGTTGTTCTTTTTTTTTTTATTTCGAGTGATTTTTTTCCCCGAGTGTGCCCAGTGTTGTGAAAAATGAGCTCAGTGCTCGGGCCCTGTGAAATCTGGCGCGTGTTCCTCCGGGCCCGCTCGCCGATAAGCCATGGTTCGATCTGATTGTTGATGTTGGGATTACGGAGTTGGCGCCGCTGCATCATGCGAGCGAGGATTAAGTCCCAACCACTTTTCCCTGAGTTTCGGAGAAAAAGAAGACTTCTTTGCCAAGGACTTCTGTATGCATGAGTGGGTACAGTGCACCTGGCAACTGTGCACTAAATCACAAGGAATTAGACTGTTGTGAAGGTGCTTGCTTGCTGTGATTTGTCAGCAAGTTGCTCCACAGCTGACTAAGCCTTTCAAGGCGCGTCTTACTGACTTTTTCATCGTTTTTCTTGCCGGCCCCGTTTCTTTCAAGGAGGGAGGAGGGAGGAAAAAAACTGTGTACTTAAGTTCTTTCTCATAAATTACTGTCATAACGCATAAAGCCGTTGTCGCTTGAAGGAAGTCGAGAATTGTTCGCTAGCGGGAAACTTTTCTTCTTTCGCTGCTTCTTCTGTAATGTTTCTCGCCTAGTAATTGTTTGTAACGCAACTCTGCACTCGTCCTGGTGATGTGAAGCTCCTTGTCTTTTCCCGCTACAGATTTAGAAGAAAATGTCTCGATGCACACTTTTTTTTCCCTTAAAATATTTTCACACTCGTTCCGCTTCGAAAGAACTCAACTCGGCCAAAGCTTATTTACTGTCTCTGTACGGCAATGCCTTCCCCACCGCTGCCACCTTTTCACTTTTTTGTCTCTAAGCTTCTAGTTATTTCTCTAGGGGGCGGGACAGAACGTGTGCCTGGCCTTCTTGAACACACCGTTATTTTTATTTGTTTTTTTTTTCTTACTCTAAAAGTTTTTAAGAGCATCAAGTCAATGAAAGTAGCAACGACTATGCGATGCCTTCTTTAGGGCAAGGATCAATTTGAATTGTTCGAGTTTTAGGCACAGACATTGTTTCTGTGTGCGCAAAAGCAGAATCTTTTCTAAAGTTAAAAATTTGCCCGTAAAGTACCATAATCACCATTGGTGGGATATAGATATCTTACTCTAATCAAAGTAACTTTAGAAATAGGATGTAGCACCGGGAAAAATAACTGAGGGAATATGACTTTTTTTTTTTCTTCAGGAATTTACATAAAGGATGCAAAGAGACATTTTCTTTGCATAGATACTTACTTTAACAAAAAGTTATTTAACTCTTATAAGGGTACCAAATGCCCCTATTGGATCTTAACTTTACTTCCAAATGTATCCTAGGTAACACCTTTTCTATGTATGCAAAACGCATTGTATACTAAGTAATAATTGCGTTCATATTTCAGTTAAACGAAGCAATTAAAATTGATTTATTGGGAATTAAGTTAATTATCTTTTATTTCATGGTAATAATTTAATGTTTCGAAAATTCGATTCGAACAATTCTAGTAATGAATAAAGGTAATAAATGTATCATATTGTAGAATTATAAATCTGTACTACTTATTTTAAACTTTTGGTATTCAAATTTCTACATTAATTGAAATTAAACTACACACATAATGGTTAATTAAATCTTTTCTAATTAGGTAAATATAACAAAGTTAGTGAAAATCTGCAAGAGTAAGATATATTTATTTAATTTACATGGTTCTCAAATCAAGCAAGTTCGTAAATGGTGAATCATTCTTAGATAATTACATTTTTTTATACACGCTCAGCATTCCTTCAAACATCGTTATAAAGTTCAATTACTAATTAATTCAGGTAAATAATTTAAAAATTTGCATAATGGTGATAAGTTCTGCACGTAAAATAAAATTTATGAAATATCAGAAAAATATTTGCTATTACTGACAACTGAAAATGAATCTTTCAATTTACCACACTGCATTATACATTACTATCTGTGAATAATATTCTTTTACACATCATTATCACGAAAATTGAGAACTTTGTTTTTCATTGACGGAATATCTACTATGTATGATAAATATACTGAAAGTTACAATGTCCGGCTGTTAAAAAAATTAGCAATTTTACTGAAATTTTTATCTTATAATTAATTCAATATCTATTTAATATGTATATATTAAGTCACTTGCGTTAATAATGTTATTTTAGGCTTTTTACATTTTAATCAAGGCATGGGCTGGTATTTTTTTATAACTAAATGCAACATATTTATACGAAGAATAAAACGTAAATGTGAATACAAACTAGTAGACATTTTTTTTTTTTTGCATTTCATTGCTAATTTTATTACTAAATTGAGGATAGTATTTATAAATTAAAAGAAGAGAAGACTGACATGTTTTTGAAAACATGAAGACTATGACAAAAAAACTAATTATTGTTCCTAAGATCTGACTGCAACGTATTGTTCCATTAATTATCTTCTGCTTTGATTTTGTTTTAGAAATGCAACTCTTGATCTTTAGTTAGCAGATTTTTTAAATATACACTATAGATTAAACAAAGAGATTAGAGGTATTTTTAGCATTTTTCTAAAGTTGGAGTGGAATATTCAGATTCCAGAGATATTTATACAGTGTGTTCTGCCAAGACCACATAAGTTTTGTAGAGCGAAAAATCCACGCTCGCAGTACATGAAAATGATCGAAACCATACATTTACAACCCATAGATTCCGAGAAAAGGAGAAAGAAAATCTATAGAAAATAGAGTTTATTAGAAAGTTATTAAAAATAACACTGAAAATATTTTAAGCTCGATAACACTATATTGTGTTTAAAAATGATCACTATGTATATGTTGCCTGCCCAACGATGTGGATGATTCATCTAGTCAAAATGCATGTGGATGACTTTGACATCAGGATGAATAGGACTTACATTCCCACTGCTCGTACAGCGCTAGTAATACCCTTAAAGTATTTTTAAGTTCGTTAACACTATATTGTGTTTAAAAATGATCACTATGTATGTTGCCTACCCAACGATGTGGATGATTCATCTAGTCAAAATGCATGATGACTTTCAGGATGAATAGAGGACTTACATTCCCACTGCTCGTACAGCACTAGTAATACCTTAAAAGTATTTTAAGTTCCACTATATTGTGTTTAAAAATGATCACTATGTATATGTTGCCTACCCAACGATGTGGATGATTCATCTAGTCAAAATGCATGTGGATGACTTTGACATCAGGATGAATAGGGACTTACATTCCCACTGCTCGTACAGCGCTAGTAATACCCTTAAAGTATTTTAAGTTCGTTAACACTATATTGTGTTTAAAAATGATCACTATGTATATATGTTGCCTGCCCAACGATGTGGATGGTTCATCTAGTCAAAATGCATGGATGACTTTGACATCAGGATGAATAGACTTACATTCCCACTGCTCGTACAGCGCTAGTAATACCCCTTAAAGTATTTTAAGTTCGTTAACACTATATTGTGTTTAAAAATGATCACTTTATGTTGCCTGCCCAACGATGTGGATGGTTCATCTAGTCAAAATGCATGTGGATGACTTGACATCAGGATGAATAGGACTTACATTCCCACTGCTCGTACAGCGCTAGTAATTACCCTTAAAGTATTTTAAGTTCGTTAACACTATATTGTGTTTAAAATGATCACTATGTATATGTTGCCTGGCCAACTATGTGGATGGTTCATCTAGTCAAAATGCATGTGGATGACTTTTGACATCAGGATGAATAGGACTTACTCACTCTCGTACAGCTAGTAATACCCTTAAAGAAAGTTCGTTAACACTATATTGTGTTTAAAATGATCACTGTTATATGATGCCTACGCAGCGGCGTGGATGATTCATCTGGTCAGAATGCATGTGGATGGTATTGACATCAGATGAATAGGGACTTTCATTTCCACTGCTCGTACCACAATACAGTCATGAAAATAAGATTTAGGTGATAATATTTACCAACTTAATAAATTTTCACCATTTGAAGCCATGTCCGTTGTTTACTTTTTAAT